>UFQX01001055.1:0-14897 GCA_900497675.1 Arapaima gigas
GGGGGGTAGAGGAACGAGGGGGAGTAAAGGAGGGGGGTAGAGGAATGAGGTGAAGTAAGGAGGGAGGTAGAAGAACGAGAGGGAGTAAAGGAGGGAGGTAGAGGAACGAGGGGGAGTAAAGGAGGGAGGTAGAAGAACAAGAGGGAGTAAAGGAGGGGGGTAGAGGAAGGAGGGGGAGTAAAGGAGGGAGGTAGAGGAACGAGAGGGAGTAAAGGAGGGGGGTAGAGGAACGAGGGGGAGTAAAGGAGGGAGGTAGAGCACTGTGGTGTAATGAAAGGTTGAACTGTAAAGCCTGTAAAGATGCAGATTTGTTACACATTCGCACCCTGAACCACCTGTCTGAGAGCACTGAGGGTTTCAGACAAGCAGGTGGGAAGGGGGTGGGGTGCAGAACTGCATGATTAATATCATCTCACCTCACCTCTCATATTCGTCCATCAACCAGCTGCCCCCCGTCCACTGACCTCACCTGTATGGGGGGCATTTACATCACCATCAGCAGACAGCTGCGAGGAACCTGCTAGATGGATATTATGTTCATAGATGAGCACAGGTGAAACTGATGCTGCAGGTGGGGGTCTGGCAGTGCTGGTCAGTGTTTCTCAGGTTAGAGAAACAGGTCAGTTTAGGAGGTACTTTTGTAAAGGCTCTTATTCATCAGACTAAATTAATTATGAAAAAAAACATTTCCACGGTCTGCAAACAGTGAAAGTTGTGTAATGTTTTTCACCTGTGGAGTCACTGTCCTGGGTGTGTCCCCAGAAGAAGGCGTGGCCCAGTGGAGCTCTCTGATTGGTCCAGCTTGGTCCAGGGTGGTGTTGTCAGGCTAGTGCCTATATATTATGCCACATTTTACCCAGAATGCCACGGTCTTCTCAGCTCGACTCTGCCCACCTTAGCTCTGTGCATCTGTGGAGGGGAAACATTTGAACCCCAGGGGGGCCCCCAAGCCTTCAGCGGCATTTTAAATATTCCTTGTGTGCGCGAGACAACTTTGAAAAGCAGTGCTTTTCATTTCAGACAAAAACAAATAAATAATTCATTAAAAGCAATATAGTTTTAATCAACATGTTTTTTTAATATAGATATAGCATATATCTATATATGTTTGCAGGATATAGGATGTTTGCAGCTCTTAGATGAACAATGCAACGTCCAAACGTAAAGTAAAGTGCAATATTTACCATTCAGTTAACTATTACCTTGGTAAACAGACTAGAAGCAGTGTAAACTAATAATGTAGCCATTAAAACAGACAAGAATACAAGTAGATTTTCTCCACAGCCAGCTTGATCAAGGTCCTTACCCTGAAGTGACACAAATACCCAGCTGCATAAGCAGGTAAATCAGTGTAAAGTTGTCCAGTGTAAGTCACTGTGGACAAATGCATAGATAAATGCTGGTTAATAGTCATTTCAGTCTTTCTTTAGCCTCATATGGAACTACTCCCAGCTGCTCTTTTCCAAACATATTTTTGAAATGTGTCGTTTCATTTCAATTTCTAGTAAAAAAAATACGATTCAAACGCATTTATGATAAAGCTGTGCTCATGTCCTTATTTGTGGCTGAGGCAAACACCAGCATAGAAAGTTGCTCCCCCAGTTTGAGACCCCCAATATGTGCGCACACCTCTTCTATAACAGCTGCAGTTAAAAATAGCCAGAATTCATGTGAGGCTGTGCTGATGTAATAGCCACGCTGATCGATGACCCCCAGTAGCTTAGACCGGTGGAGCTCCCGGTCGGGTTTAGGCTGCCGTAGCAACCTGGACGACTTGGCTCCGCCGTCAGAGTCAACAGATGCTTCGCCTCGTGGCGAGATACCTGGGCGACACACAGATAATCGCCATAGTAACCCACTTTGCGTGTTAAAAGGTCCATTTATAGGGAAAGGAAGTGTGCGCACTTATCACGGACACAGAAGCACATTGTAAAAGGAGAGTAGCGGTGAATAATTCAGGGCCCACATGAATAGTGCAGAGGCCACATGGGGCGAAACCTGCTTCGTCTCCATGTTATGAAGTCAACCGGTGTTTGGTTTCCAGGGAGATGTGAGATTGACACCTGTCATACAAAATGCATGTCTGTCTACGGTGGCCGGCTGGAGGTGACACGTCAGGCAGCTCCTTCTGCCTCCTCCCAGTTTCTGCTGGGTCAGGAAAACACGTCGCCTCCTCCAGCCGTTCGCCTCCCTGTCCTACGGGTGTAAATGTTGCATCTGTCTGTGAACCTCTTGGCCCGTGCAAATAAAGTCACCCGATCCATCCGTCAGAAACGCTAGCTGTGTAGTTGGGGGGGGGCTTTGGGGGACCATTTAGGGAAATAAACATAAACCCAAACAGAAGCAGTCGTGTCACACAGCGCCCTGGGATTCAAAGTGTTTCTGAACTGGAAGGGAGTAAAAGTCACCGCAGGGCCGCATGGATTATTAAAAGGCGGACAACATGGGGATGAAACTGTGCAAGAGCTTGCGAACCTGCAAAGCAAACGTGATACAGCGTTTCTGTCTTCAAGAACGTCCACATTTCAGATTAGCATCCATTGTGCATCCATTAAGTTGGCAGTCAAACCTGGGCGGGGACTGAGAATCAAAGGAAAAAATGGTACCAGTCAAACGCTTGGACGCTGGGGCCAGGTTTTTCCACGGCACCTGCCCTGTAAGCACCATACCTGTAAATGAGAAATTTGTTTTAAACAAAAAGGAAACTCTTGCACATTTAAATGAGATGTTCACATGGATTTACACAGTGTAATGCAGAACACCGATCATTACGAAAAGAAACAGGTGCCAGAAAAGTGTGCTCAAACTTTTGACTGCCACTCTATATCAAGGCAGCTCATTTGAAGTCTGTATGTTGTTCTGGACTTTTTCTACGCAAACCAGAGGCACTGAGGGTTGCCGAGCACCGCAGTCGCAGTGTAGTTTGACAGGCAGGATTCGAGCCCCTCCTTTTCCGACAGGGCTGTGTGGGGAAAAGACCCGGGGCGCTGAGCCAGGCGTCACCCGCCGCCTCGCCAATAAATCATCATCCATCTTTCGCTTAGAGGGGAGAAATGCTTTAGAGCAGCAGAGGATGAACATGCAGGAAAGGTCTGACATGCTGATGTTCACTGGGGGGGGGGGGGTTCCTGCATGGGGGACAGACATGGCGGTAACAGGGACCTGAGGCTACAGGGAGACTCTGAACTGAGGCTAGATCAGTCATAGTAGGGATCGAGTTCGAGTTCGAATTCCACAGGTGTGACACTTCGCCATGGCAACAACATCTGAGGGCAGGACAGGGAGGTATTATGTTCGTATACTTAGGCACCTTAAACGGCCTTTTAGCATCATTTGCCCATCTGTGTCCCCCCTTCAGGGTGTACAGTGATGGAGTGCAGTAAAAAACAGTGACAGTACCAGGATGGGGGTGGGGGGGGGGTCATCCCCTAAAAAAAGTCAGAATAGCGAGGGGTCACGTCTTCCAATTTAAATGTATTTTCACATGGATCTAATTCTAATTTAAATGGACCCATTTTAATGGATTCTATAATAAAGAATAATATCTCTACATGTTACATATGAGGAAAAATCACAGTAATGTTTTAAAAATCTAACCTGAATTCAGTTTGGAGATGGGGGTGATTCTGGAAATTTTATTTATTCCGAAATATTTAATTTTCATTTACCCTCCATGTTCTGCCGATGACTAAAATGTAACAAAAACTTTGAGCAGTTCTAGAAGTGTGTGGCCCCCCTCTCCCCGGGTGGCCCACAGCGGAGCACTTTGGGGTGTTTTATCCCAGAGTGGCCACAAAGGGCACCCAGGTGACACCAGCAGCAGGCGGCCGAATCCCAACACACACTTGCAAACACACACCAGTGCTGCACGGCGCATTTGGGGAAATTTAGACTGTGTGTAAGAGCCTTAAGATATGTTATATCTTTTTGTTTGAATATTAGCGTTTTAGGCTAATGCTCCTCAAATGTGTTCCTTGGTTCGGTGATGTTAACTCTTCACAAAGTCTACAGTTTACTAGACTCCCGCAGAATAAGACTGAGGGGTCTTTTCAGGAGGTCTTCCTTCACATTTGAACATGGTTAACATGGTCGTGTATTCAGCGTGCAGGACACTGTACTTTGCTTTGTGTCCTGAACAAACTGCAACTCCTCTCTAACTCTTATCTCTCCTCTATCTGTTCTCAAACTTCTATTTCCCCTCCAACTCATCTCCAAATCCCCTGTGACTCCTCTATCCGGTCTCTGACTCCAGTCTTGTCTCCATCTCCTACCTCCTCTCCAATTCTTATCTCCCCTTAACTCCTCTCTATCTCCTCTCCAACTGTCCCCCGACTCCTCTTCTATTCTCTCCTACTCATCTTTCTCCTCCTTGACTCCTCCTTTCTCCTCCCCAAGTTCTCCTCTCTGCTGTCCATCTCCTCTCCAACTCCTCCACTCTCCTGTCCATCTCCTTTCAACTCCTCCTCTCTCCCCTCCAACTCTTCTTTCTCCTCCCCAACTCCTCCTCTTTCCTGTCCATCTCCTTTTCAACCCCTCCTCTCCTCTCCAACTCTTCTTTATCCTCTCCAACTCTTCTATTCTCCTGTCCTTCTCCTTTCCAACTCCTCCTCTTTCCTGTCCAACTCCTCCTCACTCCTCCCGAACACCTACACTCTCCTGTCTATCTCCTCCCCAACTCCTCTAGTCTCCTGTCCATCGTCTTTTCAACTCCTCCTCTCTCCTTTCCAACTCCCCTCACCTGTCTAACTTGTTCTAACCCCTGCCTCTCCTGTAACTGGTCAGTAACTGGTCTGTAACCCGCGTCTAACTCCTGTCTGTGTCCCGTGCCACCGGCCCTCCTGCAGGAAGCTGCACCAGCAGTTTGAAGTGTACAAGGACCAGGTGAAGCGGATGGGGGATGAAGCACAGCTCGTGCAGGAGGCGAAGGGGGACGCCCCCACCTGCGGGATCTGCCACAAAACCAAGTTTGCCGACGGCTGCGGCCACATTTGTTCATATTGCCAAACCAAGTTCTGCGCCCGATGTGGCGGCCGTGTTTCCCTGCGCTCCAACAAGGTATGTGTGACCCTCACTGGCCCTCCTCTCCCCCACCCCCACCCCGATTCTCCCAGAATCACACAGTCAGCATCCGTGGTTTGGCTGGTGCTCAGTAATAGTCGCTTTTCTCAGGGGTCTGAACCGAGCCTCTCACGTACCAGATGAAGGAAGAAATAAAGTTCAATTTCATTTAGTTTTCCCTACAAAATTATGAAGGCAAACTTTAATATTTCATTGAATGTTTGTCTTAAAATGCAGCAGAATCCCAGATGTTAGGTTAACTAGTTCCTAATATTAACCATAGGCATTTCCTGCTCATATATTATTGCGAAATAAATCTTTGAAAGGATAAAGTTCAGGAACGGCCGCATCACATCGAATCTGTGACTTTATGCTGGACTTTGATATGTCTGAAAGTTCAAAGTAATTTTTTGATGGAAATGAATTTTAGGTTAAATTCTGGGTTGCAAAACCTTGGAAATGTTTTCACTTGGGATTAAAAAAAGAGGCTTTTGTGCAACTTTTAGGAAACAGAACCTCACCGTTTTATCCCTTCAAATTAATGACTGACTTGCTGGTTTCTATCACATCTCCTCTTTGTGTTTGTCCTCAGAGTGCAGGACAGGCCAGTTAGGGACTCTCACCTTGCAAAGAACAAAAGCTTTATTAATCTCCAGAGAGAAACTAACCTCAACCTGCAGTCTGAAGGTTTTGGGTTTAAATCACTTTCCAGCTTTACCTTGATCACGGTACCCTGAACTGATATCATAAGAATTTGCTGCTGAATACAAGGGGAAACTATTCTTAAGTTCATAATCTAACACTGTAAATCACCTTTTAATAGTAGCAGTAATAATAATAATAATAATAATAATAATAATAATAATAATAATGATAACAGCCTTATCTTTTACTCCACATCAGGCTCACTTGGCTGCCTTTGGTACAATCTTACTGAAGTCTGTAACCTTTGAAATTCTTTGCCCCGCTCTAGTCACAGCATGTGGGATGCGTGTGTCATATGTGTCCACCTCGCCGTCCCTCCTGTCCCGTGTCGCTGTGATCTGTGTGGCTGCACTGACGTCACTCTCTCTCCTCTCTCCCCCTCCCTCTCTCTGTGCTGCGCTCCGGCCTTCTTGGAACTGCAACAGGAGGACAAAGTGGTTAGCATCTTCTTCTTCATTTTACGGTTAAATATTTACGACGTGTGCTATATGTTTCACGCCTGACTGGATGTCATGTCATGCTCTGCGTGCACTTCATAAGTCCTGCCGGCTCAGTGGGGGGGCTTGCGCCCGGAGCCTGTACTCATTAGCATATTCAACACAGCACACCGCCATCAGGAGACTGACGTTTGGTTTGTGCCATATTAGACAGGCAGGAAAAAGATTAATGTGATAAATCCATCTGTCTGTCCATCCATCCACTCATCCATCCATCCATCCATCCATCCACCCACCCATCCATCCATCATCAACACCTGCTGGTCCAGAGCCAGTCCAAAAACTGTAGGCTGTAATGTGCCACTCTATCATAGGGCAGTTGCATCTGACTGGGTTCGATTGGTCATGTCTGGAAGTATGTATGTAAATGAGGGTGAGGGAGTGTGTGTTGTGAGCGGTGGTGTAGACACAGTGTGTGAAAGGAGCATGAGTGTGTGAATGGCTCATAATAGAGACTGCAGGAAAAGTTTTTGTACTGGATTCTCTAAGCCCCTCTGTTATTTCCTCTCTTGTGTGTGTGTGTGTGTGTGTGTGTGTGTGTGTCCACCAAATGGCCATCAAGGACATCAGGCACACACACACAGGATATGAGGTGGGATACACTTTGGATAGGACCAGTCCACTGAGGGGCAGAAACACACACACGCGCACACACACAAATGGAAGTTTGCTGTCAACCTAAATCACCTATCTTTGGACTGTGGGAGACTGGTGCACCCAGACGAAACACACAGTCGTGGGGGAAATCTATCATCTCCACACGCACTGAGCCGGATTCAAACCCACCCCTGAATCCGCATTATTAATGTAAAGTACGTTTAATGACTTAATAAGTATCATTAACTTAGTGTAAAATGACCCTGCTGGATAAATGAATAAATCGTCATAAAAAGCTTAACACTGGAAGTTGTTTTGGTGATAAATGGCACATAAGGAAATAAATTAAAATTTCAAATGGTCAAATTCCCAGAGGATCTTAAAGGACATCCCTACATACATCTGTAAGGACATCACCACAGTCTTAAAGGACGTTTACCCGTAGCTGATATCCCTCATCTCTTTGATCTAGTTGTGGTCCAGCTTTCGGATGCATGCTGGGAAAAAGCAGGGCATTACTGAGGGCAAGGAACCGCATTTGCTGGTTTGATGTAAACGGGCAGTTCCTCTGGGACCCGGACAGGTCCCGAGAGCCAGGGGGAACCACGGATGCACCTGGTGCCAGGTCCTCTTTTGTCGTCCGGGGCGATCGGGTTTCAGGGGCAGAACCGTGGCCCAAACGGGACGCGTTCAGGGAATCGGCTGTGAGGTGTGAGGGTATTGTTTCGCCCCGCCATTGTGGAACCCTTTCATACAAGCCTGGGAGCCCCGGAGAAAGTGCTGCTTTCATCTTGGCAGAGCGCTCTCCGCTGGACATATTAAATACTTATCAGCAGGCTGCCATGCTGATGTTATTCTGCTGAAGTCTTATCTACAGGACCTGGATTTAATTAATAAAAATCCGTCACGGTCACCAGCTTTGCTTATGGCCTTAAAGCAAAATGACCGGAGATGTTTGCCCATAATGCACGCTGCCCGCAACACAGGTGGCCGAGCGTGGTGCTGCGGCCCGTGTGTCCCGTTGCGGTGTGGATAGCCAGGCAGCCAGCGGTGCCCCGGATCGAGTTCCCGGCCCCTGACGCCTTGCGGCGGGCCAGCTTCTCTTTCAGGCCCCGAGTGGTTGACGTCACAGCGGTTTACCGCGGTACGCCAGGCTCTCGCTCTCCCAAGGTCAAGGGGAATGAGCCTGGGGCCCAGATGCTCCTCTGCACCTGAGCAGGTCATTGTTTTCCCAGATAGGTAGATAGACAAGCTAGATGCCAAATGTAGTTCCTTAAAGTTCTTTAAACTTTTATTCAATATTCTTCCTGTTTTCTAAAGTAAATGATGGAAAAGTAACCCATATAGTCAAAAGATTATTGTTCATTTGTAAATGCAGACTAAATAGGGCCACGGTGTAAAATTTGCCTTTTTTCCCCCCTCTGGAAAACCATAAAGTTTGGGCACAAAATGTCACTTAGTAGGATGTCAGTGCAATATTTCTGCGGAGCAGCAGGTGGCGCAGTGGTTAGAGCTGCTGTCTCGCACGCTTGAAATCCCTCAGGTTTGAACCCCGCCTCCTGCTGTCGTGCCTTTTTTACCCTGCATTAATGAAGGTACATGAATCTCAGCTCTCTGTAAAACTGTTTGAATGCTCCTGTTTGACTGTTTACCCTGTTTACCGGAGTATCTCCAGCGCAGAAGCAATATTGGACCAGCCCGTGGGCTTTTCGCGTCTCTCGCGCGCAGCGTGGGCGGCGCGTAGTACCGCATGAGGGGGGGTCGCTCTGCATACTTAATGATCCCCAGTCAGCTCCGGTGTCTGGAGACTCGCACCTACATCCATTAGTAATGGAGACATCGCGACGATCAGAGCGACTGCAAAAACAGGATCGCTCCATCCAGGCGTAGCGCGCGCCTCGTTTTTCCCGCCCGTTGCGTTCGTTAAGTAATGTAACCGCCGCATCTCTCGGCCATTTGAATTTATCCACTTACATGTCAGATTGTCGCTCTTTTTGCTGACGGGAATTTTTGGTGGCCTTTTTTGCGCGCATCTTGAAGTGGCTCGAGGCTTTGGAAGGATGATGGGTTTTTTGGAAACGTAACTGATCGTTTTTTTTTGGGTTGTCGTGTTGTTGCGGGGTCGAGGGGTTGTGTCGTGCCTCAGGTGGGGACACCTGGCCCTGTGTGAAGACAGGTCGCCGCCCCGTCGTGGGGACGTGTCGCTGTCCGCGGTTCTGAAACCTGCCACGCGCCGACAGGAGTGTCAGCGGCATCATGGGGCGCTCGGGACCCCCGGGTAAGACTGGCGCTGCGGGAGGGGGGTCGTTCCGTGGGGCAGAACAGCACACATTTTCGAATGGTTTTGCTTCTGTTTAGCATCAGCTTGGGATCAACGTGTTTACACCAGTTACACAACGAAGGACCTGCTCATCTTTAAAAGTTTCGGTACTGAAATATTACCTTGTTTTTACTCATATATACACTATATGTGGGTCTTAAGTCTGTTTCATTCTCATTTTATACACTCAGTTTAACTCAGCTCGTCCTGCTGAGAAACATGGTGCAGCTGCCGTGTCGCTGGGGGGGGTTTAGTGTTTCCACGTGCGGGGTGAAAAAATATGGAGAACAAACGCAAAAGATAGAAACGGCGTGAATTTAATGTTCCATAGCAACGTAGCAACGGGCGTGGAAAATAACGTAGACGAGAGTGGAGAGGAGCGGGGTTGCAACGTGTGTGTGTTTAGAATACGTTTAGTCCACGGTGAAACTGGGGGTGTGAGCTCAGGGTCCCAGTGGTCTCCACATGAACCCCCTTAACTTTTAACCACCCGGATATTACAGATATTACTGTTATTTTACTGCTGTAAATTTGTCAGCTTTATTGGGAAATGTTTCTGCCGAAAAGACGTCGGTCACAGTGATGTGACTTTAAATGCTTGAAGATGCCTTTTAATATGCGTTTAAAACGCATATTTTTAGATGTTCTGCATATATATGTAAAAAAATAATAGAATAATAAAAAGAGACACGAAAACAGTCCAGACTAACTGGAGGACAGATGATGGAAAACTATGTATATTTTCTGTGACAATTTGGCCACTGACGTATTTGTGTGTGTGTGTGTGTGTGTGTGTGTGTGTGTGTGTGTGTGTGTGTGTGTGTGCGCGCGTGCGCAGAACTTATCGATGATGGTCACGATTGCTACAATGGCTACATAAATGTTTTACTGTAGTACAACTAAGTGGCTTACGTATCGTGTGCTGTGGGATTGACGTGGGTTCGAATTTTTCCCAGTCTGTGTTTAGTTTGCATATTCTCCTCGCGTTTCTGTGGGTTTTCTCCAGCTGCTCTGGTTTCAGCCCACTGTTTAAAGATGTGTTTCAGGTAAAACGGTGGCTCCCGTTTGGCTGTAGTGAGTGAGTGAATGGAAGAATGAATGAATGAACGAATGAATGTGGCTGTTTGGTATCTACTGTTCATGTTCAGTGGCATCAGCCAGGGGAAGTGACGCAATTCCTCCACCAGGGGGAGCTCAAGGACCGCACACATTGTTGGTCAATAAAGCTTTTAGTTGAAGTAATAGCCCCCCCACCGCCCGCTTTCACCCCCAGCGGCTTTGCTATAAATTCACAGTAGCTAAAATGACAGCTAAGCACAAATGTCACAGCTGAAGGGTACTTTCTGTCCAGTGGGAATTCTCTTCAAAGCCATAAAACATGTGTTAGGGAAATAAATAAATATGCCGTGAGAGCCATTTAGAGCAGTATGGCTTTGTTTTTTTTCTTAAAACAATCTTCAAACAAAAACACAAGGCATTTGCTCACAGAATTTGGCATTTTAACTGCACAACCTCCCACGACAATCAGCTGTGAAAAGATTATCAGTAATACTTTAAACTCAGTTTAACCCTCAGGCTTAATCGCAGCTTTTATTTATTCCTCTATTTATTAACTGTGTCACATGTGACAGAAGTTCATGTCACCTGTCTGGGACCACACTGTCCCATTCAGGGGACAATGTCTGCAGTGTAGGTCTCAGTGGGCCGAGCCAACCCAGGTGGGGGATGGGGTCAAAGCCGTGTGAGAATGACTGCGGGTCTTGACTTAGTGAGGTTCACAGCTTTTGGCGCTAAAGACTCCAGTCCTGAGCTGAGGGGGGTCAGTCGAACCCTAGTCATGATTTAAGAGGGTGACGTCACTGTCCCAGAGTGCTTCATTACGCGGGTTCACGTTATTAAAAGCAGTTACAGTCATGGAAATAACTGACATAAAACAATGACATAATGTAGACATTAAGCCGTCTAGTGTGGCTACAACAGCAAAGTCAGTTAAACCGATCAATCATAGTGATCAATTATCGATAACCAACTTGTCCAGTGCAGGGTTGCAATGGTCCAGAGCCTCTCCTGGAAACAGGCCCACACACACACACACACACACACACACACACATACAGTTAATTTAAAAAATCACATTAAGTTAAAAAAAACTGGAAAAAAACATAAATAGATTTAGATGTTTATTAAATGTTAAACAATGTTTCTTTCTATAGATATAAACAACACATATAGAATGTTTATAGGTGATGTGAACTGCATGCTGGGTTTTTTTCCATCAGCCTTTTGTACCGTGATCTCACAGGAAAGGTGTGGAGTCTGCAGGTCTATTTTGGGGATGACTGTTCAATGGCAAGGGGTGTGAGACCCACCCATCCTGAAGCCATGCCTCCCCCTCCAGCAGGAACATGTGGATAGTCGAGCATGCTGTGTGTGTGTGTGTGTGTGTGTGTGTGTGTGTGTGTGTGTGTGTGTTTTTGTTTCTCCAGCTCTCCTCTGCCTTCACTCTCTCACTCTACTTTGCCTCCTTAGAAATGTTTACTTCCTCATTATGTATAAGAAGCGGCTGTTGCCACAATAACCCGGCCGCCAATAAGATACTTGAGACCGAAGATGTCGCTCAAGTTGTTCAGTTTAACATGGTTGTTCACCTCAATTACGGCAATAAAACACACACCGAGTAGATGACTTCTGTAAGTATCTGTGAATAAGTGTCTGTTGGAGGCAGACGATGTGTAGAAAGGAGATACAATAATGATCATGTTCTACACCCTGAAGACACATTCCAACATCTTTATAGGCCTGAATTCAGTCAAAACTGATGTCTTAAAGTCTATTAATGTGAACCGTCAATTCTGAACTTCCTTTGGAACATCTTTGCTTGCCTTTTGCGAGGTTATACAGCCAGAGTGTTCATGCTACGTCATGGTGGCTCAGCGGGTAGCGCTGGGACCTCACAGCTCCTGTGCTGTGGGATTTGGACGTGGGTTTAAATCCGACTCAGTCTGTGTCCAGTTTGTATGTTCAACTAGGGTTGTGCAGCTTTGCTTCTACAGTCCAAAAGCATCTGTGTTAGGCCAGCTGGTCTGTGTGTGTGTGTGTGTGTGTGTGTGTGTGTGTGTGTGTGTGTCACAGAGATTGCCCTACACTGGACTGGCATCCCATTCAAGGTCTACCCTACCTCACACCCTCTGCCTCTTGACCACCATGGTCCTGAGTCTGGCAATGGATGGATGGATGGATGGAATAACAGTATTTGCATTATTCCTATAAGTAAAAAGTTGTTTTATAAATCTGGTCAATTGTTCCACAAAACCCCTTTGATGTTCTGGTCCAGTGATGACAATATCAAGCATTCAGTCCTCTAAGTTCTGTTTGACCTGTACTGGTCATATTATGTGGCACTTTACACTCTTTCTGTCCCTTGATGGACTGCTACAAAATTATGCACAAAAGTGACATCTGAATCACAAACCATTTGAATCAAAACTGTCTTGAGCTCTTGTGTGATACTGAATGTATGTTACACAGGGGCAGCACAGTGGCACAGCGTATCTGTGTACGTGTGTTTTCTCCCACAGTCCAAAGATGTGTGTTTCATGTTCACTGCTCACTCCAAATTGCCTATAGTGTGTGACAGTGGCTAGTAGTGATGGACTGGCATTCCAGTCAGGCTGTGATATCCTAGCTTTGCAGTGATGCCAGGGTAGGTTCCAGCCCATGGCAGCTCTGACCAGCGATTAAGGATGGATACATTTTACTGTGTTGGCCCACTTTACTATGGTAAAAAACCCTTCACAACCATTTCCACTGATTTTTTTGTTTTCCCAAGTCTCAAAAGTGACACCCATTTACGCCAAAATTTCACCAAATATCATTAAAACAGACACAGTTACGTAGTTATTAATTATCATAACACAACACAACCAGGCAGTTTCCTTTCAAGAATTACTCTATAAAGCTGTTTGTTTGTCTGTTTTTGCTCATTCCTACCGATTATGTATCTCACACTTTAAGAAGTGCTCACAAACAAAACAAGCATATATGTTGTGACTGCTGAGGTGGGAAACCGAACTGGCTCCCTTGTGGCACCCTGGACTAACACTGCCAGATCTTTAGTGTTCTGATTGTTACTTACAAGTGTTTAAACCAAATCTGCCTCGCTGTGCATTGTGGGATATCTGTTCGGGGTGGGCAAGCTGTGGACGGAAGCGGCATGGTTAGGAGTGACCTGCATGGGGTTCAGGATTGTTGTGTTTCAGCTCCTGTATTGTTTATCGCGTCGTGTTCAGAAATGTTCACACATGTACACCGCTAATAAAGAGCATTTCCAAAGATCTCTGTCTCTGGACCCAGTCTGCAGTGGCACTATTGGGGGGGGGGGCGCTACAACATGATACAGAAGTGTTAGTTGAACTTTCGGTGCAACATCGATGAAAATGAGGCAAATGTATTTCACTCTCAGTCACACGGGGGCCATGACCCCTGAGATTATAATGGGTGAAACTGGCAAACAAGGGGTGATTGAGAACTGAACCCAGCAGGTGCCAAACTAACTGTGAAGAAGACCTTGTGAGGGTCCTGGATTTGGGCCACTCAGCTGTTAGGAAGTTCACAAAATCCAAATTCAGTCCTCATAAATGTGAAGAAATACCCTGTAATTTGAAGTAGGGGTATTAAACTAAACTCCTCATAAAGCTGAATTCTCATAACCCAAATGGGCGCATCTTTGATTATGACTGTGTACAGGAAGACCAGGTTCAAATCCCATCTCCTGCCTTACCCTTAACTGACAGAGGAAAAAGTAACCCAGCTGTGCAAACACTGTCATCAAACTGGAACAAAGCATCAGCTAAACTGAAAAAAGGAAATAATGAAAGTATGACGTCATGGGGACTGAATTGGGGGCATGCTGGGCGCCCCTCTCTCCGTCCCCTCTTTGGTGGGGTGGGGGTGTATTCCCTAACCCTTGTGTAAAAACCCCTGAAGCTCATTTTTGTTTTAAGAGGGGTGTGAATTGGTGATGCTTTACTGGCAGTTGCGTGTTACTGCCAGAGGGGGCGCCGCGCGCTGCTGTGCAGTGGGGCTCTCGGATAATTACGCTGTGGTGGGTTGACCCCGCGCCGGGTTGTCTCAACACATCACCGCTTCACAGCTCTGCTATGTCATTTGGTGGATTAACCCACATGTGCAACTGGGGGGGGGTGGCAGCAGGCAGAGTGGGCATGCCCCCTCCCCCGCACCTGACTTCACCTGACCTCAGGTGGGGGGAAAATAAGGATACCGAGGGGCGTGCCGCTCGCACTCCACTACGTCTCCAATGGATCCGAGCTGAGGGGATGAGTGAGGATCTGTGGCGATGAAGGGACTGGATTTCCTTTCCTGAGATGCCACAATACCGCCCCCAAGAGGGCAGAAGATGACCTGGTGGATCGTGCTCATTACCCACCATATTGGAGCCTCTCAGTAATAAGCTCCACTTTTTTAGTGGGCTCTTTATTAAATGAAATGCGCTTCTCTGTAAGATTAACGTAGAAGCGCTGTTTTGAATACTAATTTGTGCTCTCCGCTGCACTTTTACTTCACTTTACCGTAGTAAGGAGGGTGAAGACCTTGTTTTCGTGGGGCCGGAGCTCTGAGACCACTTGTGGTGTTGGTCAGCTAGCACTGTGTGTGTCGTGTGAATCCAGCTACACTTTGGGATACTGGGGGGGGGGGGGGGG
>UFQX01001055.1:14927-84615 GCA_900497675.1 Arapaima gigas
TTTAAAAAAAAAAGCACGGGGGGGGGGGGGGGGGGGGGGGGGGGGGGGGTGAAGGATGGGGTCCCCTGTGGAGCTCAGTATGCTAATCCCTCCCCTCCTGCCACTTAGCAGATGAAGGCCCACTCATCACCATTGGGGTTTATGCAGTGACTCAGCGCTGGGAGGGCGGAGTCAGGGGCTGGAGGAGGCGGATATCAAAGGGGGGGACCCAGTAGGTGGAAAAAGACATTTAGGGAAAGGTGTTACACAGAAAAAGCCACTAAAGGGAGGGGAAAGTGGGTGGAATCAGCTAATATGGGGAGGGACACTGGGCGGAAACAGACATTAAGAGGAGGGGACATTATACTGAGACAGCCACTACGGCGAAGGGGACAGTGGGCGGAAATACACATTAAGGGGAGGGGACATTATACTGAGACAGCCACTACGGTGAGGGAACAGTGGGCGGAAATAGACATTAAGAGGAGGGGACATTATACTCAGACAGCCACTAAGATGAGGGGACAGTGGGCGGAAATAGACATTAAGAGGAGGGGACATTATACTCAGACAGCCACTAAGATGAGGGGACAGTGAGCGGAAACTTAATAAGGGGAGGGGACATTATACTGAGACAACCACTAAGGTGAGGGGACAGTGGGCGGAAACTGCTAATAAGGGGAGGGGACAGTGGGTGGAAACAGACATTAAGAGGAAGGGATTTTATCCAGAGGCACCCACCAAGGGGAGGGCACAGTGGGAGGGGAAAGACATTAAGGGGAGGGCACTGTGGGCGGAAGCAGCCAATAAGAGGGGGGGACCGTGGGAGGAGACAGCCACTAAGGCGAGGCCACAGTGGGAGGGGCAGCCTGGCACCCCCCGGCAGGCTCCCGAGGCTGAGCGGGACAGAGTACAGTGCTGTCGCGTCGGAGCCACGACGGAGCTTTGTTTTTTGGCAGCAGCACGCTCCTCCTCCACCTCCTCCGGATCAGACATGACCTCGACTCCTCCAGTCCCGGGTATTCCTGCGCTCTCGTCCCTCCCGGCAGCCGACTGTCTGCACCTGCCGGCACGCAGCAGCCAAAGTAGAGCCAGGCGACAGTCGGCGAGTGTTAGGGGTGTCTAACAGGTGGCGGAGACAGGGTGCGGGTGGGTGGGGAATCCAGGACAGCTGGAGAGGGTGGGGTGCAGTTTGTTCACACAGTGAGCTTGGGGCAGTTTTGCTGTTACATACGATGCTTTTTGGTTAATTGTGTTCTTGGCACACGGTTAAACTTAAATGTAAAGACTATTGATTGGCTCTCTCTCTGTCGTATGGAGAAACTGTAAGAGATGCAGTAAATACATCTGAATGTGGAGTCTCGGGGGGGGGGGGGTGTCCTTGGTCCTCTGTCCTCCCATCACTGACTGCTTGTGCTGTGACTGGGGGCGGTTTGTGTCCAGTGGGTGGTTCCAGTACAAGGCGACCGGGGCGACGCAGCAGGGGCCAAGCCTCGGCCAGGGCGAACGGGACTCCTGTCACCCGTCCCCAACCCCACCCCCACGCACACCGAGAGATTTATGGTGCTAATGTGTGGTGCTGCGGCATGTGCGGTGTTGGGAGGGTGGGGCTAGGGGTGCTGTTCCTGCCTAGTTTTCAGTTTTTTCAGCGTGCAGCTTATTTCTGTGGTCGCGGCTGTTCGTTGAGTGCGGTAAACCAACAGCGCCCATCCCCTGGTCCAGTCTAGCTATCCAGGCCAGATGGACCCAGAGCTGCACCCGTGACTTGAGCAAACTTACTCTTCTGTCCCACTATTTTTAATCGTGACACACCAGTAGAATTGCACACCGGCCCGCATAATCCAGGCTATAACCCCAGCTGCTCAGCTCACCTCCCCTGTCTCCCATCCCCATGCAGGTGATGTGGGTGTGCAACTTGTGCCGAAAGCAACAGGAAATCCTCACCAAGTCGGGCACCTGGCTCCACAGTGGCGGCTCCAACGCGGCACAGCAGCCCGGCGAAACTGAGGAGCCCCGGGGCCCGCGGCACGAGGAGGCGTCCCGCGAGAAGAAGGCCAAGCTACAGGGCGCACCCCCCTTCCAGGGATCCTCGGGGGACATAACTGCATCCAGGCCAGACAGGAGCAGACCTCAAGGGCTCCCGCGGCAGGAGTCGCTCAGGAGCGGTCCGGCATCCGGCGACACGCCAGGCGACAGGTCAGCACTGCCCGTCGGCCTTCTCCTTATCTTAAATGTGTACATGAGATTAACCCCTGATGCAGCAACAGCTGTGGGGCCTTACCACTAGGGGGTGCTGTGGTTGAAGTTTGCCTAGCTGTAGATGCAAACCGTCAGTCAATCCTGTTTTTGACTGGGAAGGGGGCACACGTGGGAGGCAGAGGTCAAATGTGGAGGTATGTTGTGCTCAGCAGTACTGCGACCCTTGAGAAGTCCTGTAATAAACAGTGTGTGTGTGTGTGTGTGTGTGTCCTCATTAGTACAAGAACTTTCCGGACTCCGGCTGTGGCATCTGCAGCCTGGGGGTTATTCAGACCGATCAGCACACACACGACACTCATATCAGAGTAGTGTGGCAGTTATGGTTCCCTGAAGTTTGCAGGGAAGTTGACTGAAAGCACAGGGGTTGCTTTGGTGGTGACTGATCACCAGTCGACATTTCCAGAAGTTTTAGCCATGTACGGATTGTTTGGAGAAAGCTATGGGTGCCTGGCAGCCTTGGTGATGGAGACCGAAATGGAGCTGGAAGACGTTTGTTGTACGCAGTGCCTTTCGCATCTTCTCTGATGTCTCAGTCGACAAGACGGAGCCGCAGATTACAGAAAACAGCCCTGCGATGAAAGGGTTCGAGGCTCATTATGGGTTGAACGTTGTTCTTTCTCCTTGGAACCTCCCTTTGTGGTGCTCAACAAAGGGCTTTTCTCCTCCTGTATCAGCTTCTGTCATGAATAGGAGATGTGTGTTTTTTTTTTTTGTGGAGTCAAACCTTTTGTTGGATGTTGTTATTTTATGACTGGAAAATTTCCTTATTTCTTGCACCCCCCCCCCCCCTTCCACCTTTCCAGCATCCCGTGTTTCCGCGTCCTTTATTAATATTTCTGTTTAGCGCTCCGACACTTTGACGGGGTGTCGAAGGGGCCTCAGTGAGAGGGAGTGGCAGAATGAGAGCAGGGCGCCGAAAGAGACGCGCTTTCCGATCACACGTGCGTCTCTCCGCCGGAGCTCTGACAATAAATGGGGGAAGATGTATGTTGGAGGTGTCACGGGCTGGTTGAAAGCTGACACACACACTGCCTTTAAGGTGTGTCCCGTTCCACTGCTGTGTATAAAAATAAGACTCCTGATGGTTAAGTTCGATGCGCTTCTGCTGCAGTGACACTGACCAAACACTTGGGGGTCCCTTTTCCTCAGTTCTGGAGGAAGAGAAACGTTGAAAGACCCACAACATCATATTAAAATCTCTTTGATTCTGGAATCAGTTGCTTCCTCTGCATCTCTGTGGGTGTCGAACTCTGAGTCGTTCATCTGCTGCGTTGTGACGGACGGCTGTGTCTACACTGGGGGGAGGTGGCTGTGTTTGCTGTGCTGAACAGCTCCACGGACGAGCTCTGCTCATCCACCTTGGTGAGATGGGAGCTCTGCGTAAGACCTCGCAAGTCCCCTCTTCTGCCCAGGCTTGTTCCATCCTGTCCCATCCCACAGTGGCTGGGACCCATAAATAAAAAGTAAATAAATATCTACACTCCCTTCTCTCTTTCTCTCTCTCTCGCTCTTGCTTGCTCTCTCTCAGCCCCCACCCCCCTCGCCCCCAACCATGACCTCATTTGCGTTTCATTTTTAAAGTTTCTGTCAGTGAGGGAGGGCTGGAGAAGGACGGCAGCAGCCCCAGCTCGGACCTCTGTTCTGACATGTCCTGCCAAAACCCTCAGCCGCTCCGCTGTTTTCCCGAAATGGCCCCCAGCAGTGAGGCCACTTAAAGCGCATCTGCTGTGTCGTGAGGCAATGGGCATCTAGTGTCCAGCGTGCAGCTCCTTGTCTCAACCTGACTGCTTCTTGGTAATGATAAAGGATCCAATGGTCAGAAACTATGGGGATTTTTGATTTTTGAACAACCTTATTATATTAAGCTGGAGGATGGGGAGTGGGGGGTGTTGTGGGTGGGCGTGGAAATTATTACATCACTTTGTTGAGGAATGACAAAATGACAAAATATTAAATTATGCACATTTATTCCTTCTTTTCATTGCCTTCCTGTGCTATTCTTGTCTTAGAAGCCAAGCGCTTGCTTGCCACACAGCTCACTCACACACTCCACTCGCATCTATATGTCTGCGACGGAAACGCTGTATGTGGCGCTGTTGATAACACTTTTGGAAAAAGGTGCATATTATTACTAAAGTTAACAGTACGGTGCTGCGGCATTAATTCTGGATGGTGTTTCATTAACTCTGAATCTGCGCGTTGTTTCTGACATCACAGTGCAGTTTGAACAGTAAAAAGTAGGTCTTTTATGCTGGATCAGCTGTCCTGACTCACCCCCCACCACCCCAACCCTGTTCGCACTTACTGGGGTTTTATTGGTTAAAAAAGGAGAATCTGGGAAAGAAAATGCAGTGTGACACCTGTTTATTGGCAACGTGCTCACAGTCTCCGTTACTTTCTGCTGTACCTCACAGTGTAAATCAGCTCCTACAGCTGTGGAGTTTATACCGATGCACACGATTTTTTGCAATTATTTTATTTCCAGTTTTGAGTGATTCCTAACTGATTAATGCCCCAAATGAAGTTTAACACATTCTGACATGTAACGGCTATTTACCTGGATAGCAAAAATTCATGCAGGTGCTGAGTGGAAACTGGCTGCTTACTTTTGACATAATGCACTGTCAAAAATGGATGTTTGCATATGTATATATTTTTGTGTTGGGGGTTCCAATAGTTATGCATCATAACCCTCTGTGTTGACAAGCTCGAGCTGGGGGTAGTGTAGCTGTTTAGATTGTTGTTTTAAAAAGGTACTTACTCTGAATTGCCGCAGTTAAAATACCTGGTTACACAAAGGGCTCAGATACTGGTTGAGCTGAAGCAAATAGAGCAGCAGGTGATGTAAATTAGATCTCTTCCCCTGTAGTCTGATGGCCTCAGGTTCAAATCCCACTCTTAAACACTGAATCCCCCTCAGCTGACACAGTAAGTACCCTGCTGTGTAAAAGGCTAAATATAATAACCCGTTTTTGGATTAAATTAAGTATAATAACAATAAAAACAAACAGATTAGTATTTTTCTCTCAGTAATACCCGAAGCTCATTCATACATCACTGCAGAAAACGGAAAAACGGATAGAACACAGTAATAGTATGTGTTGTCATACAGGACAGTTTCCAGTTTGAAACGTTCTGTTGGAGATAAAGGCGGTGAGTGATGGGGGGGGGGGTCTCTGTCCAAAAACACAGCTCCTATAACGGACCCACTTACAGTCGCCTTCATTAATCTTAAAGAATGCTTAAATTAACTCTGAATGTATTTTGCGAGAAAAAAAAAGAAAGAAAGGAGGAGGAAAAACTGCTGACAGCCTATTTATAACATGAAATAACTTTGGGAAGGGCCTAATTCATCTTGGTCTCGCGGTGTCACTCGAGCGAGCGCGCGGACACTCGAGGGACGCGTCGCCGCGCGCGCGTTGGCGGAACAACAATAATTATGGTAGGATTAGAATTTAATCACTTTCCTGTGTTTCTCGAGGTTTCCCTCCAATTCCAGACTCCAAGAAGAAAAAAAATACATTAGCACTGTCTTATTAGAGAGACGTTATTATGTACGAGGAGAAAACAAATCATCAAATTAGAGAGAGGAGTCATTCACAGATATATATATAAAGCAAATATTATATATGTGTGTGTGTGTGTGTGTGTGTGTGTGTGTGTGTGTTTGTTATTTTTATTGGCGCAAAGAGGCCCCCTAGAACGCGGTGCGCAGCGGGCTGCAGGTTCGGACGTGGCTGTAAATCCAGCTCAGTCTGTGGAGTTTGCTGGTTTCTTCCAGGTGCTTCGGTTTTCTCTCACATTCCGAAGAGACAGGGTGGTCTGCTGCATGTAACTGGAATAAATAAAAATACTAGAGCTGATACTTAAAAATGTAAAAAGTAGAGTTCTGGATTGTGTTCCACCGGTCCAGGCCATGTTGGCCATTATGATGGTCGCGCTGTTTCGCTTCGTATTTCCCTGCAGTCCGGTTATGATTCTTTAAATATACATGTTGAATATACATGATCTATAATACCTAAAAATGAGCAATAGTTATTGCTAAATGCAGCAAGTGTGCAGGAGCCAGCACTGCAGCGTTACGGGGTTTTATCTCTGTAATCTAATGGCTACCAGTTCGAATCCCGTTTCTGCAACGTTTGTTACATAACATTTCCCAGTGCGGGTCAGTTAAATGCAGTGAAACATTGTTTAATACAGTGTGAGGTTGGGGGCTCCCCTTCCCCCCCGGTGCCCCCCACGGCGCGCACGCTTCTCTCCTCCGTCTTCGGTTCACTTCACTGTGATGCTGCGCGTGTCGGTCCTTCAATCACTCGAGGACCGTTTTTCGGTGTTCACGCGACGCTGGGACGGGGGGTGGGGGGTCGTTATGCTCGAGCGGACGGACTGGACGTGCAGAACGACGATCGCTGTGTACGAGGAAGCACCCCACCCCCACCCCGCCCCCTCCCTGGTACCGGGGATGCCGGGGAGAGGATGCTGTGAGGAGGATCCTGCCACGCGCGGAGGCGGAGAGCCCCTACCCCCCCCCCCCGCTGCACCTGCATCATTCTTCCAACTCGCGCGCGCGATGAGCGAAGGAGCCGCGATCCGCGATCGTCGGCCGCTCATCGTAACGCAGGAGCAGGACGACGACGACGAGGAGGCGGTGGAGGAAGAGGAGGAGTATGGTACCTGATCGCAGCCTTTGCGCCTGATGCCGCCCAGGGGGGGGGGCGCTCGAGCGCAGGTGGACGAGCGCTCTGTGAGAGGGGGCGGGCTGGGGGGCCCGAGAGCCGGCAGATCGCGGGCAAAATGCAGTTCGAGACGCTGCGTCAGTTCTGTAGCTCCGTGCTGTCCCACTTCAACGGCGCCTTCTCGCCGCCACAAAACATCCTGCACACGGAGCTGCTGGAGCACGCGCTCGGCACCATCGGGTGAGTGGCGCCTGCGGGGGGTGCGGGGGGGACGGAGAGGGGGGCGCGTGGGCCCGTGACAGATGCGTGATGCACGCGCGGCGGACGCATGACGAGACGAGTGCGGGATGGACTCGAGATAGAGGCGAGTTCGTGCTGGTTGCACCTGGAGACTGCAGTTTGAGATGTCCTTCAGTTGGGCCCAGAGAGGATGGCGAATCTGTGTGTGTGTGTGTGTGTGTGTGTGTGTTGGGGGGCAGGGCTTCCTATCGGTGGTAATAATGGTCAGGTTAATTGCGTGTCCCTGTCCATCTTGGGTGTTGCCTTTGCTTTCCGCCTCTTCTTATCGATGCCCTCCTACCAGTGCTTCTGTCACGCATAGCCCCTCATTTCACTCTTTAATAAACCAGAGTGTATTTTGGTTGCTTAAAAATAGGACGCTGGAGTGTTTGATGTGCTGATGACCATTTAGGATGTTTGTTTCAACCATAGTGCCCCCTGCAGAGCTGTAAAGTGAAGCACCACTCTTCCCTCTTCTGAGGGGTGTGTGTTCCTCCATGGTCCTGTTGGCCCAAGTTGACAGCAGAGCTCTCTGATTCCCACCCGGAGTGGAACCAGCAGAAGTGGAACCTCTCTGTCTGTGTGCCCTCCCTCTGTAGCCATGTAGGAACAGGAGGCCACACTCTGCAGAGGAGAGAGAGAGAGAGAGAGAGAGAGAGAGAGAGAGAGAGAGAGAGAGCGAGAGAGAGCAAGCCGAAAGGGGGCCCAGGCTGACCACGCTTCTGAAAGCGCGGAAGAGGGTGGACGCCTCAACCTTGCGAGGAGCCCGTGGTGCACAGTCAGGAGAGAATAATGCGCCGATTGAAGAGCTGAGCCATAATTTGATTGGATTTCTGAATGCGCTGTGTGTGCTGGGCACTTTGCTCTGAAACCACCTCGCCCCAGATGTGTGCCCTTGCTAAACACTGTGTTCTGGCACAAGCAGACAAGTAATTTCTGTTTAAACTTGGACAGCATCGCACGCCCACGCGCACGTACACACACACACACACACACACACACACACACCCAGAGCAATACATCGAGGAGCATAGAGGAGCGAAATCTAGTATTTTCCAGCACAGGGTTCTCAGAGTTAAAACAGGACTGTCTTCCCTGCCTCTTCGAATTACACTGTCAAGTGTAGGCAAGTGACTAGAATGCCAAAATGGGAAATTATTATGATTATTGTTATTATTATTATTATTATTATTATTATTATTATTATTAATATTTTCGGCATCGTCATCGTGGTTGTTGTTAAATTAGCTAATGCTTGTGCGCAACGCAACATATTATACGTACATGATATTTACAAAATAATAACCTTACAATAAAAAACTGACACCTTTCTTGTCAGAATTATAAAATACTTCCTTGCTCATTAACTTTTACTTTGTTTTAAAACTTGCGCGTAGATGCATGAATTTCTGATGTTGCGTCTATGTTTTTGGTGTTAACACAAACGCTGTAGCCACGACACTGGCCGTACGTGTCCGCTCTGCACGCGGTGAAACCGAAGGGCTTCGGAGCTCACGATGATTCCAGGTGCTGGGCTGCAGGCAGCAGAGCAGGTCAGGAAGTGGTGGCGATCAGATTCCCAGGGGGCCCCTGCCATCGTGCCCGCAACGTCTTAGCATGAACTTTTTGCATAAAACTGTCTCACAGGCAGGGGTAAAGCTGCGGGCTGCACCACAAAAGTCGCTCTCAGGCTGCTTACTGAATAAACAATGATGTTCACTCTGGATTATCAGGGAAGTGAAGTTAGCAGAAATGTTATTTTCCTGGTGGAGCTCCTGCCATGATGGAAGGTGTGTGTGAATCAGGAACCTCTGTCTGAAGGTTTGGCGCAACTTCGGGACTCTGGCCACTGACGGGTCTGCAACTGGACTCTCCATGCTTTTTTTTTTTACCATTCTCAGGAATGAGGGTGAGATGCTAATAAATAAACTTAGAGCCTCTGAATAAGTGTGCTGCCTGCAGAATCCCACCTCCTGTTATAGTACCCTTGTTGAAGAAACTTAACCTAAAATGCGCTAGTAAAATTTACCCAGCTGTATAAATGGTAAAATCACTTAAGTAGCTTAAAATTGTACATCACTTTAAAACAGTATCTGATAAATGACAAAATGCACGTAACAACCCAAATGCTAAAATCACAGTATATACATATGTTTAAATCTCTAAGTTTTTCTGCGCTGTAAGTTGGCCTGAGCTTGTAGGTGTGTGGGTTTGCAGCTCGTGCCCCCCGTGCTTCCAGGTTATGTTCTGGACCACCTTGACTAGACTGGATTTTAAAAATGGGTGTGTGAGTGTTGTCCTGTGTTACTGTTGGCAAACAAATTTGTGCCATTTTCTTAAGGTGGCCTGTAATTTTTACTGTAAAAAATTCCCGTTTGCTGTCTGTTTTCAGCACTGCTGCCACACCTTATGGGCCAAAACCACCAGGTCAGGAACAGCTTTTTCCCACAGGCAGATTTCTGGGCAGCATGGGAACTGATCACTACCACCACCACTGACCACCTTCCACCGTGCCATTACCCCCATCACGACTCATTTTCTACTAATCCTCTTTTTTTATTTATTTAGTGATCTGTTCAACAGATTATATATTTATTTATCTATTTATTGACCTGCTTATCTATATTCTACCTCAGCCTGTATTGTCCTCTGCTTTTATGTAGTCTGTTAGTACTGTGCACCGCAGACCAGGAGAAGCTACATTTCATTCTCTTACGTACAAGTGTAAAATGGCATCAAAGTGAACTTTCACCTTTGCATAATTTTAAACACTTACTTCATCACTTCCTATCTGTCCCCACACCTGGGACAAGGCTACCTGTCTCACCCCAGCCATAATGGTCCACTCCTGTTATGGAACCCCTGGATCAGCTGCCATGTTGGTGTGTTACACAAAGGTACCCTCCCTCACCGTGCCCCCCCCCAACAAACACACATACTATCCCCCCCCCCTGCCATCAGCTCAGCCTGACGGGGCCTGTTATGTGGGGGCTGCGGAGACCAGAACGCTGCGAGGACAAAAGCAATGATTGATGCTCGCGGGCGAGCCCGGAGTTCCAAACTGCCTCTTCTCATTGTCGCCGTGGTGACATCAAGGAGCGGCCGCTGCCAGTACGCCGTTTGCAGGAAAAGCAGGGGAATCTATCATTTGCCATGTTGTGTGATATATCAACGCGCAGCTCCACTGCGGCGCACACGCATTCGAACAGCAGCCCGACTCCTCCGATGAGGAGTCTTCATAGCATTCAGTTGTTCCAGCAAGACACTCGTTGTGTAGAATGCTACTGAAGGCACCACCATGCTAAGTGCTGCATATTTCCACTCGGACTGCTGAACAATAGTGTTACATTTAATAAAAGTAAAAGTGGGCTAGAAATGCAGAGTTAACCGCCACGCATGGGTAATTTTCGTGGAGTTTTATAACCATGTTCTGCTAAGGAACCCGGGTGGGTTACCTTTCAGTTTTTGCTTCCCTCTTACTCAAAACACTCAATGTGTTAGTGGACTTGATGTCCTGACATTGACTTCAGTGGACAGAGGATGGAGATCTCCTCCACCTCCTGGTATAGCTTCTCTGAGAGTCTTGTGGCTCACCTGGAGAACCTGGGAACACCCCTGTGCCATCTGCTGCTTTTTACCACACAGCAGGACTTTCACCTGGATCTGTGACCTGAACCTTGTGTTTCCCAGTCCCAGTCAGGGCCACACCACTGACCCCTGTACGTTTTTATTTTTGATAACCTGAAGATGTCCAGTGAAAGCATTTTGCTGTACAGCTGGTAAAATGATCATTTTGTGTACAGGCATCAGCTAAGCAACAAAATGTTTCTTCTGATCATGAACAGTACAGTTGGGGTGCAGTCTTTCGGTGCTCCTTCAAACTTCAAAACACCTTCAGCTGTGATCACAGTTGAGGGTGCAGTGATGCACCTTGACCTACACCCTTAATACACCTACACCCTTAATACACCTCTTCTGCCACAGCTTCTAAAGGATGTTTTGTTTACTGTTGACTGCTTGTTTCACCGGACTTCAGAATATCTCATACTGCTGCCATTCCTGACAATAAATAGTGTAACCAGGCTTTTTAAAATGTATTTTTTTATTAACACACACATAACCTTTATAATATCTTCATATGTACTTCCAAAACCTCTGTCCAGTGTACCATCTTCTAGTCCTTGGTTGCCAGGGGAAACCCGCTGTCCGACTGGAGTTGAGCCGCACGTTGGTCCGAGCCCAGCCTGTCCTTGGGATTGCACAGACAAAACCCACTTTGCCGATTTAATAAATTGCCACGTATTTGGTCGATGTTTGTTTAATCTCTCTGCCAAAGACATTTCATTGATGTAGACAGTAAATATCATTAGTTTACAAAGCAGGATAAAAACGAGGATAAATTTGATTCTCCAAAACGATAATAAAAATGTTCGCTTTTATTAGGCGTGTTTTTTTCGTGACGCGGCTGTTGTTTGCCTCACGTTTATAATGTCGTGGCATTTATTTCCTGACCACAATGTTTGCACCAGTGACAGTAACAGGATGAAGTGGGACCTGGCCTGGCTGGTCCAACGGATGACATGATTTAACTCAGTTTGGCCGCATTAATAAGCAAATGGAACCTTTGTTGACCAAGACGAAGGTTTATGTATGGAGGTGCCCTCACAGAAGGGTCGGGGTGAGGTGCTCAAACGTTTGCTCCAGTGCTGGCATCATCCCTTGATGTAATTTCCTCCTCGCTCATCTTATGTGACAGTCACAATTTTCGTCGATTTGTGGTCCCATGCAGGATGTTGATCCTGTTCTGTGTTTAATGCTTTTTTTTTTTTTTTTAAGGTCAGGAAAGCAAAATGTCGTGCATCACTATGTCGTGCGTTTGGGTGTTTGGTTGCAAAATAAGATGCTTGTATGGCACATTTGGCTGTTAACAGAGCAAAGGGCGGATCAGCAAGTAGGAAACACAGTAATATCGACAGCAGAATGTTGGAATTAATTGCGTGTTTATGTGTGTGTGTACGGCTGTGAGTCAGGAGCGTATTTTTTCTCTCTGAAGGTCCGGGGAGATGCGGGCCTCTGTAATACAGGGAAATCCTGGGCGCCTTTTAGTGGTACTTAGGGGTTTTGAATGCAGTCTAATCTACAGCTGCTGTGTTGCATAAAATGTGCTGCTTTGGCACATTGCGGACGCCTGCATGTGCTGTTTGTGAGCACGACAGAACGCCTTTTTCTGCACTACTGGGGAGAAAAGAAGGAGAATTTCTCCAGCAAGGAGATGGGTGTCGACTGTGTTCTCGATGAGGATTTGCACCAGTTAATATGAAAAAAAGGGACAGCAGACCTGTCCGAGATACACTGTGCATTGTCGCCGAAGACCGACGTACACGTGGACTCAGACGCTTAAGTCAGTAATTAACCTGAGCGTGAGGAGGTCAGAACAGGCAAGCAGAAATCAATAGGTTTAATTAAAATATTTTATTTTGTCTCGTAAATCACTCTGTGAGCACATGTAGGTGGTATGTGAAAATTTGCTTGAATTTTTTTCTCTGTTGCTTTGAAGATGTCCACATTGTCTCTTACGTCATACAGGCAGCTGGTGGCACAGCGCCTAAAGCCGTCACCTTACTGTGGGAGGTTCTGGGTTCCAGTCCCACTACTGTTGCACTACCCTTGATCAAGGCACTTGACCTGAATAGATGCCATAGAAGTAACTCAGCTGCGTAAATGGGTGAATCAGACTGAGCAGCGCGACATTTTGATATACTTTGGAGAAAAGCGTCACACGAATCCCTTTGTTATATTTTGAATTTCGTTTCAGTTTAGACATCCTGAAGCATTTCCGCCAAGTCTGTATTGTTTCTACATTCTTAAAATATAAATTTAAATTTAAATCAACATTCGTGACAGTAAAAATTCCAAGATGTGATTTATCTTTCAAGTATTTGACCTGTAGAGACAAGGTGTGAAGTGCGCGTGTAATGTTCACTGAAGACGTCTTGCGGTTTCTGTGTTTCTTGTCGCTGCTGCGCCTCGTTTCCATGCGGACGCGTGATTTGTGTCGCAAGTCCAGTGTCAGCGCGGCATCCTCTCGTGCAGAGTCCCGTCGCCTTCTTCGGTACGGTTACCAAGGTGACGCTGGATCAATACGACGGATGATGTGTCCCCCTGTCCCTTAATCCCGGAATCAGTCGTGTCTGGCAGAGAGAGAGAAGGATATCCTCTGCACGCAGCGTGTGTGAGTGTGTGTGAGGAAGGAGGTGAGGTGGAAAGGGATCTACGTGGATATGACGATGAGCTGTGAGCTCTCAGCTCGGAAGCAGAAGTAGGCCAGCATGATGCCTCCCATCATCTCCACATCAATGGGCATGTGGTTGGGGTGGGACATGGTTGGTCTGCACCTTTTGGTTCTTCTGCGCTGTACTTTGGGAACTAGTGGTTGCACCTTTTTTGACTGCTTCAATAGATTTCTTTAAAGCGCATACGTGTCCCAGTGTGCTCGATGAAGCGCTACAGCCGAAACCAATGGAAGTCGAGACTCACAGTCAGTCGATAGCTGTTATTTTCGCTGCGTCGTAGAGGGGCATCAAAGCCTGACGTGATCGGCTCCGTGGTCAGATGAGCACCAGGCTAATGTCCGAGGCCCAAGGCCGCTTTGTGATGGATTGCGGTGAGGGAACCTTTCCGAGTGGACACTGGAAGGTGCCCCAGAAGGATGGGTGGGGAAGAAATGCCTGTTCATCAGGGCCTGCTACCCAGCTTCAGGAAGCTTTCCTGGTTAAGGGGATACAGGATCAGATGTGTGAGGAAGCATACTGACTGTTCTGGAGCAAAAGGGAAGACCAGTGAAAGAGGGAAAAAGCAGAGAGGGTGTGTAATGTCCTCCTGGTGATGGTGGAACCAGGACGTGAAGAGTGTGAGCAACGCTCCAA
Source organism: Arapaima gigas (assembly GCA_900497675.1). Lineage (NCBI taxonomy): Eukaryota > Metazoa > Chordata > Actinopteri > Osteoglossiformes > Osteoglossidae > Arapaima > Arapaima gigas. The sequence goes on from UFQX01001055.1 coordinate 29,047, forward strand.
TGGAAAGAAACGTTTTGCACTTTTTACATTTTTTAATTTACCTCCTAGCCCATCTGTTCGTGAGTCTCTGACGGCAGGAGCCTTTGTCGAGCCGTATGGTTTCTGCGCGGCTCAAAGAGTTGTTGTGTGTTTTCAAGCTCTGATGAACTTCTGATGCCATTGATTGTTCCCCATTCCGGTGTTTATTCCCTCCTAAGCATCTCAGCCAACTGTGTCTACCCTGCCAGTGGGACAAAAACGCAAACAGATCAATTCACGGCTGCAACTCCTCCCCGTCACTCCTGCCATTGATGAACAAGCAGAAACAGGTGGCCTACTAGTTAAGGAACTCGACTTGTGACCATCACGCAATAAATCCGAAAAGGTTTTTCAGTAATATATCCTGATTTATGGGATAAAAACCGTGTCCTTGTTGTTTCTTATGCGATGTAGTTAGAGGTGTCACCCTGCAGTCAAAGGTCTTGGGTTTCAACCCCACTCTTGCTGGAGTACATTTGAACAAGACACTAACCCTGAATTGTTACAGTAAAGATTTTCCAGCTCTATAAACGTGTAAATAATTTTAAGGACCTTAGTGTAGAAATTTAACAGTCTTAAGTTGTTTGGGAGAAAAGAATCAGATAAACGTGAGTAAATAATAAATGACGTGCGTTGCGCAAAGCTTCATTTAGTCAATGAAACGAAAATGATGACGAAACGATGGAAAGGGGATTTGCCAGCAGAAGAAAAGGAAACACATCTGCTGGGTCTGTAGGGACCTCCGAGAACTCCTTGTTGTGCCAGAGTAGTATTTCTGCATAGAAGACGCCTTTGTACCTTCAGACGTTTCTTTTGTAGGAGGAAAAACACAGAACCTGTTTCTCATCCCAGTATTAATTTACTCAACAACCCAGATTTTTATGTGCGCAAACAGAAAGTCGACCTGATCCTTGAGCAGAATATACACTAACAAAAATCTCTCTCAGTACTACCTGTTTCTGTCTTCTCAAGTTCTCAAGTAAGACTTGGATTATTTTTGGAGCTCTGAGAGTGATCACTCACACGCTGCACGAGCACCCTTCTCCCCACCACCCGATTTTGCACGGCACGTGTACAATTAGCTCCGTTCATTTGTGTTGCAAATGAGTATGGTCTTCTGGGTAACTTTAACCCACCACCCCCAACCCCCACCCCCACCACGTGTTTTAACACTCAGACATGATCAAAAATCTCCTTTTCCGGCCCATTCTGTAGAGAACAGACAAGCATCATTTTTTTTTTAGTGCCGTTCCTGCAGATTCACAACATTAATGAAATTCGGTGTGATTTTAATCTAATTCAGCATGTTTATTAATTCATTGGGGTGTAAGATGGTGGCTGATTGAGTCTCATGGGGGCGGGGTGGGGGGTGTATGGTAAAGTAAGCTTTGATGAGTCCTTATTTTTTTATTCACAGCCCACACCTGGTTTTTTTGTTGGGGGGGGGGGGGTCAGTCACAGGATGGGCAGCGTTACTCTGCGGCGCCCCTGCGTGGTTTAGCCACGTCGCTCCCTGCTTGTCACGGCTTCTTGAGGCCACGTTCCGCACCGTCATGTTCAAAAGCCTCCGAAGACTCGAATTTCACAGACGTCTCAGGATGTTGAGATAACTGTTGTTGGGATCAAAGATAATTTTATTCTTTTTTTTGTTGTTCTGTGAACCACTGCAGGGCTGTTTCCCATCAGAGTTCCTGTCACTAGTTATTAGAGAGCATCTAACCCCCTCTGCACCTGCCTTCTGCTAGGGCAGTTTCATTGCAGCTGGGGTTTGGGTCTCGACCACTGAGGTACACTGAGTCCATATTTTGCATGAAAATGTACTTTTCAAAACCATAACATGGATCTGTGCTGCATCTGATTATGATTTTCCTCACTGCGCTGGCTGCCCTAGCTTAGGGTCAAGCCCCACATCCTTGGCCAGAGCCCACCCTCAAAATTTACAGCACATCCACTTCACAATGCTTACTGTCTTTGCACTCATTCTTTTTGGTACACCTGAACTGTGTGCCCCCTGCAGTCCCACACACCTGTATCTGTCCTGTAAAAGACCACTCTAGTTAACCGGGCCCACTGTTACAGCTCCGTTCCTGTACCTTGCATCAGACCCCTCCTTTTGAACTCCTCAGCTGAGACTCTTCTGTGTTGTATGCGGTGCAGCGTGTTGCAGAGGTGTGTTTGAAGCCTGCAGAGGCTCTGCATCCTGTAATCCAAGCAGGACCATGCAAACAAGCAGCTGGAGCGTCTCCCTGCAGACGCAACGTGAGCTGCTGTTATCTCCTCCCTTTCTCCAGCCTCGCCCACCATCTATTTTTATCCTGCTTGCAAGATTCAGTCAGGTGACAAATGCGTGTTATAAAATCCTTCGGGGTGAAACATTTGAGGCTTGATAGCACTTAGAGCCATGCAAGTAAATAAGAAAATCGCCGAGGTGCGTTCGGAATCGGTTTACGTGCAACCTGAAGCTAATTTATTGTTGTCTTGAATTATGCCTATATTTTCCATGCATGTGTACTGAAGTGCACTTTGCAAAGTACTGATGTAGAGCAGCTTGGTTTTTGTTTCAAATTATATGTTTCTGCAGATGTAGCCCATTTCACCCACTCTTCTCTACACTCCCTGGATTTCTTCAGTTGCTCAAGTATTTACTTTCATTTATTTTGCCGACTCCTTCATCCAAAGTGAGTTACGATGTTAGGTTTGTAGACTAAGCTACTTGCAATTATTTACCCACCTTTGCACCATGGTGATTTTTTCCTGTATCAATTCAGGGTAAGTTCCTTGATCAAGCCTTCTACGGTAGGGGGTGGGGATTCACACCCAAGCCATCTGCTGTTGACACTGAAGTGACATTTCTTTTCATCATGTTTCCATCTCAGGTGCAATAGGAAGTAGCAGTGGAGGCCGGGACCTGTTTGTGGTTCACACAGCGGTAGTGTTTCAGATACGAACCCAAGAGCCGCAGGCTCCCAGAGGAGGCCCTTTTGTTGAACTCTTGAGCTAAAATACGTAACCTGAACTTGTTCCTGGGAAATTCTGGGAAAACTCTACAAAGGGTGCAGGAAATGGCAGTTGGGTGAAAAGTGTCAGCTAATCCATAGAATAATTACAAACTGTCTGTCGCTGACTGCCATCCTCGCCACTCCCCAGCCAGTGGGAGCATCGGCAGAGAGTAGAGGGACTTTTAATGTGTTGATTTTCCCTGGACATGAAAAGTGTGCTCTCAGGGCTGCCTGCTGGACAACTGTGTGCCGGCGGTAAATGAAGTAAACAATTATTTATTCAGCAGTCCTCTGAGCCAGGAGGCAACGCGCTTTACTGAAAAGGGATTTCAAAGTGAGTGGGGGAGGGGAGGCAGGTGGGGACATAGGACTTCTTGCTAGGGGAGTGCATCAGGGAGGATTTGATCCACAAGGGGTCAAATGCAGGTAGTTGATCGACTACAGGATGGATGTTAGAACAGCACAGTTTAAGTGGAAAAATCATGATGTTCGCCTTGCTAATGATGGCATCGCATCAAAGCAACGTACAACTTCATTCCCTCAATGGAGCCCTTTTCTCAGTGGCACAGCTGCAACAAACCTTCAGGGTTTGAACCGGCAACACTCCTTAACTACCACACCCACGACTGAGGTCCCAGGCTACCTGCTACCATATTAACAACGGGGGCGTAAACCTCTAGTGGTAATGGGTCACACCTTTATGTGGAGGGGGGCCTAAGAGGCCTGAGCTTGTCGAGCCGCAGCGGGCAAGGACCTCAACCTCAGGTGCCAGTTCTGTCCGGAGCGGTTAGTCAGTCAGCTGACCGGCCTGGGCTTTGCAGCGAGCGCAGTGGCGGCACAGTTTCCACTTTGATTTCAAAAGCAGCCCGAGCGCAGGAATGAAAAATGCATGCTTAGCAGATCCATGGCACGGAAATGGACTGGGGGGATGGGGACGTGGCTGCTCCACCACTTTACCCCCCCCTCCATCCCCTCTGAATTGAAACGCCCTCAATTATGAATCATGTTATTACCTGTCTCCCCAGCGTCACCTAATCGTATTCAGAAGCAGCTCTGCAATATGTTTTTTTGTCTGCCGTATGTAAAACTCAGGCAGAATAATGGCCTTTCCTTCGCATGTGGGTAAAGGTTCGCCTTTTGCCTGTTTTTGTGCACTCTTTCAGAGCAGCGGAGGGACTACATTTAAATATATTTATTTATCTGACACATTTCTCCAAAGCGACTTACAGTGTAAGTTTGCACCCTCAGCTCCTTATTACCCATTTATACAGTAGGGCAATTTTCCTGCATCAATTCAGGGTGAGCACCGCAGCAGGCGGTGGGACGCAAACCTCAGTATTTCAAGTGAAAGGTGGTGCCTAAAACTGCTACGCCACCTGCTGTCCCACGGCTCTCCCAGTCACTTTCCGGTGCACTTAAAGACAGGTGTGGTCAAGGTTGCTGGAGTAATTAAAGATGACAGCAGGTGAAATGAAATGCTTTTTTGTCAGATCAGCTTGAGACTCGTTCCACCCTTTGCCGCAGTGTGATTTATAGCTGAAAAGAGCTGCTGACTGACGAAGACTGACATTGTGTGTGGTAGTTCATCTGAAACGTCTCCCTGCTGAAATGCTAAGCATTCTTGTGCGTTTCAAGGGTAATTTCCCAGGCCAGGAGGTGACGGGCCTCACCCTGCTGAAATGGAGGACACACTCGGCTCTTGGCCAAAACCCAGCGGTGCTCACGGTTGTGCGAGTGGCGGCACGGCAGTGTCCTACAGGACTCTGTGATTGGGCTGTCTGAGGGGACAGGGTGACAGCCACTCGCTGTGACACGGGTAACAAACACGCGACAGCGTGCACGCCTCACAGCTGCACGGGGAAAGTGCTCGTGAGTCCGAAGATAGCGCTGCCTTGAATTCTGGGTCATTTCCTTTGGAAGGGGTTGCATTGCCAAGGCAGCATTTGATGCAGTCTGTTTCGGTCACACATCAGTGAAATGTACATGCCCCCCACCCCACCCCCAGTGGTGTAATGACTTGCCAAATATGCTAATTTCATGTTCCTCTGCCACTTCCTGCTGCGGTGCAGTGTTGAACTCAATAAGAATAATAACACAGCACTGCTTATAAAGTGTGTGCGTGTGTGAGAGTGTGTGTGTTCATTCTAAACAAAGGCATGTTCTGTCAAAAAAAAAAAAAAATTTGATTGTGATATTGTAAAAGAGGTCATCCGCAACACCCGGACAGCAAAATGCTCTGCGGCTGCTGAATACTTTTGTTAATACAGAATTATGGCCTTTAAACGCCGTCCTTATTGGGAGACGGAAGGGGAGCAGGATCTGGCCCTAATGTCCCGATTTTCAAGGGTGCGAACCACATTTATCGGAGCGACGCTTATTACAAAGTACAGCGTGCAGAGGGTTCCATTGCTTCTGCTGAGGTTAAGGGGATAAACTGTGAAAAAACACTCTGTTTTGAGCCATGTGAGGAGAGCACGTTCAGTGTTCCTGCTGTTTGCTGCTCCTTGATGGCTGTTACGATGCTGCGATGAGTCTGGCGATGCTGAGCTTCCTGTCTTCTCTGGCTGGTCTTGTCTTTCGGATTGGCTCCCGCGTTTGATGTTGGCCAGCTTGCGCCGGCGTGACGTTGGGGCGACGTCCTTGCTGTCCGGGAGCTACGTTGCTAAGTGAATCGTCCACGTCTTTTTTCTGTGAGTTCACAAGTTGTGCGTCTTGCCCCCCCATCAGTCGAGCTTACGACGGGAAGCCAGGAAGGTTCTGTTTAGTGTAATCGACATCAAAGGAAGCTGAACGAGTTGCGCCGCTTGGCAGGAGTTTGCCTTTTAAGGTAGCGCCGGGTAAAGGATCCTGTCTCTGGAAACTTCCAGCAGTGGTTTTAGGCCATTGCTTGCCGTGTTTGTGAGCTTCCCTGGTGCTCTCTGCATTCCGCTGGCCAAGGAACGACAGGCGGGCTGCTGCATCTTCCTCTTTCCCGCCTTAACCTGGTACCTTCACCCAGCTGTAGGAGGCAGAACTTGGGCTTAGTGATGTCCTCCTGTGTTAGCCATTACATCGCTACACACTGGTTTCTAGGCCTGATCCAAAGATGCTGAAAAAAAACACAACAGTTGTGTTTTTTTGTTGCTGTCTGTTATGACCTCCTGCTTGTCACATGAATGAAAATTGTAAGTGGGAGGGGGTGGGGTGTGTCCCCCCAGTGTTCAATCAAGCTTCTTTTATTTTCTCAGAATTTGTGTCTTGCTGTGCTGAGTACTGTTGCTAGTGGGTTTGGACCCCCCGAAAACCAGAAAATATTAACCTGCCATAATCCAGAGAAAAAGGATTCTTTCTGGTAATGTGTATTTCTGGTATCCTAAAGTTCCTTACGTGGTAAAGTTCTGGCTTAGCTCCATATATATGTGGATAATGTTTTTAAGCAGCATCTAACAGAAATGGTCCACTGGGCATCACTTCTCAGAGCCTCCACATGACTGGCTGAGCATCATCTGCCAAGAAGGGCTGCAGTTCAGCTGCCCATTCCCAGATCTCCCAGATGTTCTCCAACTGACAGAGCGGTGGCAACAATCTATAAATAATCAACAGTGGCAACGTGACCATCTTAAATTTCCAGTCTTTACCGAAAAAACCTTTTGGAAACTAAATTGAAACCCTCATTTCACCACCTTACCTCACTGCAATGGAAAGGAGTCCACAATAAATTGTTGTCATTAGGAAGTAAACTCACTTTAATAAGGGACTGCGAGGACGGCAGGCGGCCATTTGTTTTCATTGGGTTTCTCCAACGTCCCGGCGACAGGACACCCACGGGGTCACCGCTTATAGATTTCCTTTGATTGGGCTTCACCTTCACATCCACCGTGTTTCTCCCGGGCTTTTCCGGGCCTGAACAGTGCTAAAACGTAGCAAAAATGTAAATTTTCTGTCTGTATATGTAGACAAGCAGAGGTGCTTGGAAACAAACACGCTGGGTGTGACATTAGAGAATAGCTGAAAGGATTCGGGAGAAATTATGGTCTCGTTGTGGGATTTTAGGTAAATCAAGAGGGCTCAGAAGCTCCAGCAGTTAAACAGGACTCCTTGGAGGAACAGTAGTGAGAGTCATTGGGCAAGTAGAGGTGTAGTGGTTAGAGATCCCTTTGAGTTGTGATCTTGAAATCTGAAGATCTCTGCTTCAAATCCCACTCCCACTGTAGTTTCCCTGATCAAGATTCTTATCCTGAATTAGTCCAGTAAAAGTTACCCTGTTGTATAAAGGGGCAAATTGTTGTAAGTAGCTCAGTGCACCAACATACCATTGGAAGTCAACCTTAAGAAAGATGTCATGCAAATAATGGCTGGTAATAATAATAGCATGAAAACTGTAAGGAATGTTACTCATGTAAATGATGTGGAATTCCAGCTCCCGTGATGCTTCATCCACGCGCGCAGTAAGGATAAAGGCACTGGTATGAAGGTACCCAGCTGGAGGGAGTCTGCTATGGTACACAGGACTGAATGGTTATGAGGCTTCTAGGGTTCCAAAAATGATACTAAGATGCATGAATTAATACAGTGTATTTTATAGATGCTGGAAAAGGCATTTGATATTTCAGAATAAAATAATTAAGTAACAAATTATGCAATAGTTTTAATTCTCCAATCTGACGGTCCCTTCTTCTGGCTCAGTCCAGAGAGCGACATTCTGGCAGTACAGGAGAGTGCACAAAAGTCAGTCGGCGCCACACAGCAGCGTTTCTGGAAAGAAAACTTTTTACACATAAATCCGGGAGTCAAAAATGAAAAGAAAGGAAGCAGAAGGAGGGCAAGAGCAATGCAGAGGCGCAGTTTTTTTACATCTAACAACGGTGAGTTAGCAGACAAGTTGTGGTGCTGTGTACAGCGTTCAACCCTCATAACACAAACTCTCATAACTCAAGTCATAATTACCACTAGTTTCAGTGCTGAAGGTTTTTATGTGTTCCTGAGCCCCAAATGTGATGCCCAGCATATCACTAAATACCATTAAAATGGATGCAGTTGAGTAGTTAACATTAGTTATCATAACATAAGGCAGTTTCTCACTGTTAGTTACTCTTTAATACCGTGTGTCTGTCTACCTGGGCTCGTTCAGCTCTTTTCTAGATTTTACACACTGCTCTACACTTAGCAAAGCGTGGCTTTGCTCCCACAGTCCAAAGATACACGTTTCAGGTGTATCTGGGGCTCTAAATATGGTTCAGATGGAACCCCTCTTCCAGCTTAGGGGTCACAGCCCCAAGTGCTTCTATTGACAATGCGACTGCCTTGGTTGTCACCTTCCACATTCTCTCCAGTTCCTCTCCCAATCCTTGGTATTTCTCCAGCTTCTCATGTTCCTTCTTTCTGATGTTTCTGCCACTTGGAATCACCACATCCATCACATTGGCTGTTTTTCCTTCTTCATCTATTACCACTCTATCTGGTCGAATGGCTATTACCTGTTTATCTGTCTGGATGTGGAAGTACCACAGGATCTTGGCTCTGTTGTTTCTCCACCACTCTGTGTGGTACATCCCATTTAGACTTGGAGTGTCCAGGCTATATTCCTTACAGGTGATCCCTGCCATTTGGTAGTGGCTCTCAGTATCCGCTGTCCCTGCCTGCATCTTGCTGGATTGTTGCAGGAGCGTCTTTGCACATCATATGGCAACTCTGTTTTGACTGACCTGGTGCTGAGCATTTGTGCTTGTGCTGTCCTGAGTAGCACCTTTGTTCTATAAATCAGTACTCTGTACTGTAGTGTACGTGAAACACACTCCTCTCCTCTTTCTCTCCATTCTCTCCAGGCTCTTTATGTGTTTCTGCACAAGCTGGGAAGTCACTTTAGACTGAAGCATCTGGCGAGCAGCTATTAAATTAGAGTAACTTTTAGACACTTGTGTAATAATGTAAGTGGAGGCTGTCAGTAACTCGATTGTGTGTGAGGGCGGAATGCGAGTGATAGAGGAGGATGAGAGGAATGGCCGCACTTAGACAGTCGGTGCCTTGATTTGGTAACCAAGCCATTAAGATGGCACATTATGAGACCCACAGAAATGTGATGCCCCAGCTATTGTTGTGACATGATATGCTGTCAATATTCCGAATGGATCCGCTGTAACGGGGGAGACTCTTAGAAGGGGCTTGGGAGTGGAGTGAACTCATGTCTTACGGATGCCGTGTGGGAGTGAGTTTATCTCCTGATGCACCAAACTCGCCTTCCCTGGCTGGAACACAACCCTGTTGCGTACGGTGTGCTGTGGGACAGCAGAGTGACGGGTGCGAATGGCTAGTGTGCTGTGAATGGAGGGTCATAAGATGTGTTTTGATTGACTAGTGACCAGAGGATGACAGAATGCATTCTGACTGGCTAGAGGGTTGAGACTCTCAGATGCCAGGCTGCATTTGGATTGGTTGGTAAGCCAAGGAGCTGGGTGTCAGGATGCATTCTGATTGGCCAGTGAGATGGGATCCCAGCAGACAGGATATGTTCCGATTGGACAGTGAGCTCTGACAGTGGGGTAACAAATATGTTGTGATTGGCTGCAGAGAGCGGAGACGACGGATTGACAGCACGCTTGCTAACTGGCAACCAATGCAAGCCTCATGTTGAGAGGGTGCATTCTGATTGGGTAGTGAGCTAGAGGCAGGTGGTTAGCAAAATGCTTTCTGATTGGATAACAGTTCAGGTCCCCAACTGATGATATGCATTCTGATTGGCCAGTGTACTGAGTTTGCAGCATGACTGAATGAGTATGTTGCATTTTATAATAGGTGGATTAACTTGAGCGCTAATATATTAAAGTGTTATATTAGTTCAGTCAGAATAGGATGTATGGACTAAGACCTCCCTTACACAATTCTGCATACAGAGTTTGACTTTACAAATGTACTGTACGTTTTGACTTATGCCTTTACTGTGTGTGTGAGACGTTAGGCTGCAAATTGCTGTGGCCCAAAGCATCTGTTAAATAAGGAGATGTGATGGTAACCCAGCTGCTCTGCTGACACCTGTCCAGAGGGCCCTGGCAAGTGTCACACCCTCAGCTTGCACAGACCACGCTGGTAGTCTGGGCATTGGCTGGGATACAGAGGCAAATCGGAGATCAGCCGAGCGTTTGCTGGCAGGGAGCTCAAACGCCCCCCGCACACACTCTGTGCACCCCCAAGGGCAACATCTGCAGAGAGCTGATAGTGCTGGTAAGAGCGGAAGAGAGGAGATGGACGGAAACAAGGAGCTGCACAACTCTGCTTGAGGCCTAATGCACCCAGACTGTGCTGCTTGCTTGGTTCTGTTACTCATTTTCTCCCCCTTTTCCCAGAAGGCCGTGGGCTGTGAGCAACAACTTGTGGACATTTCCTCGCTTTTGACCCTGGTTCTGCATCCGGGACTGGACAACACACAGTGCAGTTAGCACTTTCACACCACTCCAGGAGGCACACTGTCAATCCAGTTGTTTGCTACCCCTCCCCCATTAGACCTCAATTGAACCATCTCGTCGTCTCAGCACTTAAGAATATTTCTTTCCTACCTTCAGTGGACCTCCTCTTAGACTATGGCTGCCCATGAATTGTGCATCACCTGACACACGCCGCTCCAGGGACATGTCTCTGATGTTCGGGATGCCGCCCAGGATTATCGGTTTGTGAACGTGGTGAACAGCAGGAAGCTGTGTTCCACAGTAAAAACCCCGTGCTTTAATGATCGTGCCTCCTGGTGTCCAGAGGTGGTAGCTACACCCAGCAATGTCTGTGAATTTACATTTAACTGACGCGTTTGTCCACGTTGCTTTGGAATATAGGTTTGCGTAGGAGGCTACGTACAATAATTTATATTATTTACATTTGCACAAGGGGGAAATTTTTACTTAAGGGTACAGCAGCAGGAGCAATATTTCAATGTGGGTCTTTTGATTGCTACCTTTAATGTATAAGACAAGAAATAGAGCAATCTTGTATGTAGGACTTGCAAAACATGACCTAGAGCAGAAGCTTCACATCCGCCACAATATTTCTTTGCCTCAAGGTTATTTACTGTTTACCGAGCGGGGTGTAACAGCGAGTCGATCCCACTGATGCCTCATGATGCCCTATTACCGCTACTGTTAAGAAATGCACATCACATTATGGGTGTTTTTTCTTTTTTTTGAACAAGAGTACTTATATTCAGAAACTTTGTCAGGGATATACATCTAAAATACAAAAACTTATTATAAAACAAGATTAAACACAGTAAAGAAAGATAAAGTTTGTATTGTGTTCTTGTTTTTAGGCTTTGAAATAGTTTGCAGATAAGTTTAATACTTTATGGATGTTTGGCTGTTTTTTTTCAGAGAGAGTGTTTGAATAAACAAATAAAAAATGGACAGTCTTTGACAACGCTGGACAATATGGCCGAGGTATTAGATGGGGGGCCGTCTTATGTGCCTCATTATGAGCAGTTTAATGTGTGAATGGCTCATGTTGGACACGTTCTGGAAGAGGGGACCAGAGCCAAGGCAGGTTTTAAAGGGACAGCAACCCTGGGAAGGTGTTGGGTGTTGGGGGAGGGGGACTGGAATTGGGCCAGTACCCCGACAAGACCAAGTCCCAGCCCCGTTTCCGGTCGACCGAGCCACCCAATAACAGGGCGCGTGCAGACGGGGCTCTCGATGAAACACACTGCCTGTGGTTAATGAACCCCTGTGAAATTTATGGAAGCTTGTCATGTATAAAATTAAAGGAGATGCTTCAAAAAGATTTTTGGTTCAAAATGTCATTACCTTTTTTTGTACCTTTTTAAAAAGCAACAAATGTCCTGCGATGGAATTTAGGAAAAGAACCAAAATTACGCACCGTGCAGGCTGCACCACCTCCGGAGCGGGATGGGTTGCACACACACGCGTGTTTTGTGTGCACTTGCCAGCTGCCCGTTTCAACACAGACGGCTCCCTCCCAGCATGCCGAGCGTTACTCTATCGCCATCTGATCTCATGCTGGGAACAAGTGGAGATGCCGCGTCAGCGTTTCGGCCTCGATGCCCAGAGTAGCAAATAACTCCTGTTCTTTTCATACCTCAGTAATTTACGCAAAGGACAACTGACCTGTACAGAATTTTATGTAATATTTGCTTATTTCTTCCCTAATAACAGCACCAGCCATAATTTCAATGCAGCAAAATGACAGTGATTACCATAGTATTATCAATGGAATACTGTGAACGTGACAGTATTGTCCAGTACTCCGCAGGCACTGAGCGAGGACCTAAATGGCCAGAATAGTGCACACGAGCTCATTCAGGAAGCTCATTGTAAGGGGTTCTGACCTCAGAACATGCTGGCCGGCGAAACAACCCCAAAGGAAGTGGGTCTCAGGTTTTCAACTCTGCTGACACACACAGATCAGCACGCGCGTGTAGCGTGCCATTGTACGCGGGATGGGGATTTCACGTGGGATTCCTTGTTCTAAACATTCAAGAAACCTCGAGCATCTGGAGCCTCATTGTTTGTGCGTGTTTTCTTGCTGCGATTCTGCATTCTGTTGGGGTGACTTTCCACATTTAAACAAGTCTTGTTTTATAGGAGGGCAGCAGGTAGCGTAGTGGTTACAGCTGTTGCCAGGTTTGAAGTGCTCCCTGTGATTGTTACTTACCGTGAATTTATACAATAAAAATTATCCAGCCGCATAAGTAGTGAATTATTGTCAGTAGCTCAGTGTACAAACATTCTAAGTTGCTTTGGAGAGCAGTTTCACCACTGATCTATGATGAGTGTATTCATCACTATGTTGAACATCGTAGCAGTGTGTGTTTTTGGTGGCTTCTGCTGTTAGGAGCGGAACACAGTGAGTCCTGCTCTGGGACCCGTCGGTGCCCACGGCCAGCAGATTGGCAGGGAGAGCTCCCCGAATGGACGCGGCACAGTGGCACAGCAGACGTGTCAGATCTCCTCTTCCGCTGACACGCTCCTGTGCTCGTGGCCGCAGGGAAAACGCTGGGTGGTGGAAACTGCCCCTGAAAGCAAAGCGTGATGGAAAAGCTGCCTTCCTGTCGGTTTGGCGCCTGGTAAAGCGGAACCACGCTGTGTTCATAGGTTTTATCATAACTGTTTTTTAAGGGGCAGCAGTTGGTGTAGTGATTAGGGCCATCGCCTTCCAACTGGGGGACCCGGGTTTGAGTTCCAGCCTCTGCGGTTGTATCTCTGGTCAAGGCACTTACCTTGAATCAATACAGAAAGAATTACCCTGCTGTAAAGTGTGTAGTGTGAAAACCTACAACTGGAAGCTGAGTTGGCGAAAGATGCCACAAAAATAATTGTTGAAAATATCCACTTATCTGTATGTAAAGTTAAAAATTGTACATTATTATTGTTCTTTCATTCATTATCAGTAACCACTTGTTCCAATGCAAAGTCACTGTGGTCTGGGACCTATCCTGGGAAAAGCCTCGGTGCCCCCTGGATGGGACGCTAGTGCATCAGACACACTCATTCAGTCCCACACACACTTCTGTTCCATTGTCTAATAACCATCTTCATCAGTGTCTCGAGAATGAGGCCATGTTGGTGGTGGCGGAGGTGTCGCTTGTGATGCTGAGGTTATCATGTTGGAATATTGTTGGTGGATGAGAAGGTGCCCGGTTTGGTCTTTCAATGTATGGTGACAAGGAGTGCAAGTAGGGGAGTGTCTGGTAATGTTGTGGGTTCTTTACATCACTGGCTTCTGTTCCTCTTACTTTTCCTTTGTGTTTTCTATCGATCCGGCGTCAACACACACAGACACACGCCGTAGGCCACCTGACACCCGTGTGAAAACAGGGAGAACATACAAACCCCAGACAGACTGAGTCGTATTCAGTTTCACATTTAGACCCACAGCCCAGGAGACGGTAGGTTTAAAAAAGCAAAAGTGCACACAAGGTCTCCAGGTGACACCACGTTGGCCATCCAGGATGAAATATTGCGGTGCGGTTAACACCAAATCAACCACGGACTGGGCTGGATGTAATAGTTGGGATTAAACAAAAACAGTAAAACCTTGGTTAACAACAGTGAAATACTATGAGGATCAGAAACAGCACAGAAGAGTTGTTTAAAGTTCCAAGATATTATTTTAATATGTGTGTTCCTTTTCTGCAGGGTGGGAGTGGGCGATAACTTTTATTGATCAGCAGTGCTGAAAGTGTTGACATATTTAAGAAAGTGACAGTTGTGAACTGTTAGGTAACACCAAAAAGCAGCCACAAACTAGGAGCTGTCTCACATTACTGGACCTTGTGTTCCGTACTGGAAATGGCAGTATATTTCACAGAAATAATAGAGGCCTAATGAAAGGTATAACTCAAATAAAGATATAACTCAAATAAAATTTTAAGATGAGGGTCAAAACAACCCGAGTCTTTGAACAGCAAAATGCAGTAATTGATGGATTATCAATGTGATGCTCAATTTCGGCATTTTTTTTAATCATTGTGTTCAGATTTATTTGGCTGGAAATCATTATTAGACATTTGGTTTTTAGTTTTACCACTAGAAATAATTCAGACACTTGACAAAGATCCCACAAAGACTTTCTTTGGGACTTCTGATGAATCTTCTGTGATCATTTCCTCGGGCAGGTTTCATTTTTGAGTCTATCCACTGAGAACGAGAACAAGAGTGAGGATTGTCTTTAATGATCCTTTTGTTGCTGCTGATGCCGATTGTTCTCCCTCTTAGCCTGGCCGCTTATTGGCTTTTTTTTCCTTTTTAAATTTTACAGGAAAAGAAGCCCATCAGCATCCAGGGATCCAAACCAAAAATACGACCAAAGGGAGGAAAAGGGCGACCGCTCGCAGTATGCCCCGGTGGACGGCGGCATGCCCAGATCGCCGTCTGACTATGGGGATGGAGACCCCCGGCGGGGGCCACGACGGGGGTCTCGGCCGTACGAGGATGCCGAGGCCGCCCGTGCCGAGTTCCAGGATCGGCGGAGCCGATGGCACTCACAGGATTACCCCCCCGAGGAGGAACTAGATGCCCCCCACGGGGAGTACGAGCTGCAGCGCCAACGTGAGGAGGAGTACCAGGCCCGCTACCGCAGCGACCCCAACCTGGCCCGCTACCCGGTGAAGCCACAGCCCTACGAGGAGCAGATGCGCATGCATGCTGAGGTGTCTCGTGCGCGCCACGAGCGGCGCCACAGCGACGTGTCGCTCGCCTACACCGAGCTGGATGAGCCGCCGCTGCTGTGCGAGCGGCCTCGCTCCTACTCTGTGGAGAGGACGTCTCCCGTGCCAGGGCGCCGGCTCCCGGGCCTCAGCCCTCCCAGCCCGCGCCGGAGCCCCGTTCTGGGGGAGATGCGGCGCGGGCCGGGGGGCGAACCCCTGCGCCGGCCCCCGATTCCGCAGCAGCACCACCTGGACCCTGGATCAGCCGAGCGCAAGAGCAAGCGGGAGAAGATGGAGAGCATGCTGCGCAACGACTCGCTGAGCTCGGACCAGTCCGAGTCAGTGCGCCCGCCGCCGCCGCGCCCCCACAAGCCCAAGAAGGGCGGAAAGATGCGGCAGGTGTCGCTGAGCAGCTCGGAGGAGGAACTTGCCACCACGCCCGAGTACACGAGCTGCGAGGACGTGGAAATCGAGAGCGAGTCCGTCAGCGAGAAAGGTAGGCCGGCCCTCGTCCTCGCCGAATCCCAGCCGCCAGACGCCAGCAGCGCCTCCTGAATTATTCATAGGCGGATTCTGCCCTTAAGATTTTTGCACAAATAATTGCTGTTTGAAAACGCGGCCTCCTTAATGCGAATGTAAGCAGCTCTTATCTTGCATATATATGAGGTGGAGGTGCGGCAAACGTATCCGTGGTGTCCTCAAAACGTTGCTGACGCGGAGTGTGTTTCGAACAGCAGCCGAAACAGCGCCTGGATGCCGGGATCTCGACTGCTGGTGAAAAAACACTGTTGTTGTTTATCTCTTGCTTTCAATTAGGTGCACAGAAGCGGATGTATGAAGTAACAACTCTACATGTAATGGAGGAGACGAGCGGTGCCAAAATCAATTCCCGCTGGGCTGTTCGTCCACTGGGTTTCATTCCAGCATCTTCCCCGACTTTAATTGGTCCAATTTGCCGTTAATTGACTGCCGTCGTGGCAACGGCGAGCTTCTCGTAAACGGAGACGCGCTGCAAATGTACAGTAAAGCAACTGTGAAACTCAAATATTCCTCTATCCATTTTGGAAGCAGCAGCTTTTAAGCATTATGATGATGGCGGAAATTAATTAAGGCAGAAAGTCGGAGCAGAAAAACTTGAATGTGAGCGGCTCATCAGGAAGTGCGTTTGACACCCTGGGAATATGTCACTGTTGAAAATAACACCCTTCTCCCCCAGTGTGTGCAGACCTGTCCATGTCTCTGTTGTTCCATCTGCTCTTATCTGAATCAAACGCTGTTTCTCTCACGTCTGTAGCTGTTCCCTGTTGAAGATCACGACTGCGTGCAAACAAATGAGAACGTGTGCAAATGAATGAACGCAGGTAACTTGGTGCAACAAAAAGGTGTGTAAGTGAATGATGAATTTAGACAGGTGCCAGTGAACGAGTGCAGTTGGACGGGTGCAAAAAGGTATGAAAATGAGTGATAAAATTAAACGGGCGCAAATGAGCGTGCGCAGACAAACAAGTGCAGCAGAAAGTGTGCGGATGAATGCGGGTGAGCAAATAGGTGCAAATAAACGCGTGCAAACGAGTGCACTTGAGCAAGCGTGCAAACAAAACGGTGCAAGAGAAAGTGTGCAAAAGAACGGGGGCAGGCAAATGAATGTGTGCGAGTGAAAGCTGCGGCGGACGGGTGCAGGTAAATCGGTGTGGGAAAAGTGTGCAAATGAACGACGGAATTAAACACGGGCAAACAAACGTGTGCAAACGAATGCAGGTGAGCAAATGGGCTCAAATTAATGCGCGCAAGTGAAAGACCGCAAATGCTTGAGTGCGGATGAATGCGTGCGAACGAGTGCTCTTGGGCAAATGTGCCCGAACAAAAGCGTGCACATCACAGTGTGCAAATGAACGAGTGCAGATGGATGAGTGCAGGCAAAGTTGTGAAAATGAACAAGTGCAGACAAATGCTCGCAAACAGATGCAGGCAAACGAGTGCCTGTGAGACACAGCGCATGTAGGAGTGTGCTGGAGGTTTCGCTCTGTGGACGCCCTCTCCTTTCCCCGTCCTCCGGAGACACACCCTGCGGGAGCCTGGCTGCAGCTCCACGCTATCAATATGTTGTAATGGACTTTGTTACGTAACACAGGGCCGCCCACGTGGCCGATGGCCTGACGCTCGACTGGCGCCGCAAAGCGGATCGAGAGGAAAAGCACTGTCCTGTCACGCAGCGAGATCTGTGCCACGTGTGCGCATCACTTAGCTGACGGGGAAGAGTCGGGCTACGTTACGGTGCTGAGCGCTGTCTTCAGTTTTGCATATTCATTAATCGAAGCTCAGCGAATGTAATTAAGAGACGGGAGGAAATGAGGCCTGATCCCTGCAGGATCTCCTGCGAGGCGCTTTTGGATCAGGCCGGCCCTGAGCGCTTCACAGATCTGTGTCCCGTTGCTGCTCGTGTTTGCTTTTCCAAGCGCTTGTTCCGGACGCCAGAGGCACATTATGGTTGGTGTGTGAAGGGTATCTTGTGTTCTGCTCCGCTCACCTCGCTGCTGATACCTCCTCAGTTGCTGAGCTTGACTGGCGAGAGTCGACGCCCTCTTCCAAGGCATCTTACTATGCTGTACATACATTAAGCTGCGTACCCATTTGTGCAGGTGGCTAATTCCCAGCCTGCCTCACACCACGCGTCCAGGGTAGGCTCCGGACCCCCACGGCCCTGCGTGAGACAATAAGGTAAGGGCAATAATTGCAGGGTAAGAGCAGTTGCAGGAATTAAAGCTGCCGCACAGATTTGAACCAAGGAACTTCAGATTGTACGCCTCCGGTTTTAACTGCTGCGCCCCCTGCTGTCCCCCTCCTGTGTATGTAAGTGGTGGACCCCTGTGGGGGCAGCATGTCCTGAATTCCTGGAATAACTTGTGGATGATGCTATGAGTGTGTGCAGAGCGCCTGTTCTCAGTGTTTGAGGTGAGGGATGAGGCCGGCGCTGTCACAAAGGCGAAAGATGAATTTTCATGCCGGCTTCTTCAGGTTCACCATGTCAGAGCGCTACAAAGAGCCTTATGAAAACTCAAAGGATTTTGCATCACATAAAGACACTTCATTAGCACCCCTTTATGCAGCGATGTTCCTTTGGTATTGGCGGCCGTCGGTTCTCGAAAGGATTGGCTTCGCCCCCCCACCTCCCGTCCCCTGCTGTTTGCGAGCTGCTCTGGCAGAGAATGGTCACAGACCACAGGGGTTTTCATCACAGTGCGGCAACACACACGCACACACGCACATGCACACGCACGCACACACACATGCACACGCACGCACACGCCTGCTGAAATGCACCAAATCAAAAGCGGTTTCCAGCAGAATTAATGTCCGCGTGGATGCAGGGAGCTGCGGACCGCTTGGTGGCTGACAGCTGAACGCTGCCTCCGGTTGTTGTAAGTGCAAATTGATTTTGTTGTCAAACGTGTGAGCAGGACCCTCCACCTGGCCAACGGAAACACTCCTGACGGCGGGGTGGGCCGATGAGAGGAGAAGGGGTGATCGAGAAGCTGGGGAACATTAGAGGTATGGAAGGTCGGAATGTGAGGAGCATGGAGGGAGGGAGGTAGGGAAGAAGAGGAGGTGCACGGGGGCGACCTCTCCGTCTCCAAATTGCAGACCGAGAAGAAACGACTTTCAGCACTTAAATTTTTTTCAGATAAATTGACAGGGTTTAATTATGTCGCCCAATAGGGCCTATTAATGGGTTTAGGGTTTATTATCAGCAATGGAGGACTTCACCTTTCTTTACTCTGAGTTGTATGTTGTAAAAGGATATATGAATAGGGATTTGAGGAAAACACATGGCAGTTTGTCCAAACACACACACACACAATGACGCCAAGCTGTCAATCTTAGAACTATGTAAATGATATTGGCAAAATGTCAGGTCCCCTGTAAAGGGTGCAAGAAGCAGGAGAGAATACAACACACAACGGAACGCTCCCGCTGTTGGTTAAACACAGCTTCCCTCGTGGAGATGTCACCGTATGCAGAATCAGGAGATGCAGGGTGGTTTTAACACTTAACATCTAGTGATGCACACAGAATGGTCTCTATGGATATTTATCTCTAAGGCTGTGGCCAATAAATCAGACCCGTTTCATGGAAAAAAAGGAATATAATTATTAGTAACAGATTGCACTAGGTAGGTATTGTGTTCGGCTGTTTGGTTTAAAAAAATAATGTCGCTTTACCAATAAAAATGTCAGTTTTGTTGAATGAAGGCAGTGGATACATACAGATACATATATGGTGTGTTCATTTTCTCTTTTTTAAAGTGCAAGGAGCAGCAATGTAATGGTGAATTTTCAGTAACAGAATGCTGTATTGTATTTTTAAAGGGTGATAGCAATACTTTCACATTATTATTATTGTGTTTTAACCATAGGCCTAACCCTGGGTGGAATAGAGGTGTGTGTCCCCTCAATATTGCTGCAAACCTAATAAGTGGCCCCAGTTTTTGTATATAACTTTATTTTTAATGCTTTTTGGATCCCTAAAAACTTGTTATGCCCCTAGTGATTAATTTTAAAGCTCCTGTCTTTTCCGAAGCAACTCATAACTTCATGTTTGTATGCAAAATAACTGTATACTTGTAATTTTTGCTGTATCTGTTCAAGATGCCTTGATCTGAAGGTCGACAGGAGGAGGTTAACCACCACGCCACCTGCCGGAGATGCTCTCAGGCTTTAGGCCGGTATCATAACTTTGCTGAAGATGTGTGTTGTCGGTAAAAAAAGTGCTGCTCAAATAGGCGCCTCTGGGTGGCACAGTGGCCTCCTAGGAGAAACCCTGCTGCTGGACCATTAAAGCGAGACACTTACCCTAAATTATTTTGGTTATAAAGTGCTATTTCGGCTGTTTCATCTTACTGTGAGGGACGATATCGACCAAGAATAAGTGTGGTCTCTTCTAGACTTTAATATGCTGCTGAGCCCTCGCACTGATTCAGTCCGGCATCCGTGTTGTGTGTTTGAGAACATGAGGGTGAATGAGAAGCAGCTGTCTTACAGACATTTGAAATTCGATCCAGTGCCTTTAGGTGCAGTAATAATGCCGAATTCTGTTAAGTGACTAAAGAAAAATATCTAACATGAAACCAGAGTGTTTAAATTATCTGTGATTTGAGAATGACTAATGTGTCATTTTATGGTGGTGCAGTAGTTAGATTTGCTGTATTAGGACTTGAAGGACCCAGCTTTGAATCCTGCTCCTGCTGTAGTAACCTTGATCAAGGTATTAGCCATAAAATTGTTCTAGTAAAAATTACCAAGTTTTACACACGGGTAAATCATTGTAAGCATCTTAATATTGTAAGTTGCTTTGGAGAAAAGCTGTTAAATGCATAAACGTATTTTTTCTCGGAAATTGTGACAGACTCAAACTTTCAGTTTTAAACATACACTTTAATAAGCGAGACCCCAAAATCCACCTTCTTCATCACTCCGAATTATAGTAAAAACAGTGTCAATAATTAACGACCTAATTAATAGTTTAAACAGGTTTTTATTGAGTTGTCATGGTGATGGAGGGCCCGCTGGCGATGGGCTCAGGCTGCTGCCTGGCCGCACGCACATGAATCAGCGCTTTGCGGGCGCGAGGTGCCCCGCTCTGCTGATGCTCACACTTTACCGGCGTGATGAGTTTCCTGCTCCTCAAATGCCATGGCCCCTTGCGGAAGGAAGGGGGCAGCAGCAGCAGTGGAGGGGAGGGTGGGGTGGTGGATCAGAGCCCATTTTGTGGTTGCAACTGTTAATGAACGTGAAGGTAAAGCGGTATTGTGCTGGCACCAGGCCCACTCTGTTCAGGCTGTGTAAGTGTCATGGGGGGCCTTCCTTGTGGAAGAGGAAGTGCTGTTCTCCTTTTTAATAAGCTTTATTATTAACCTTTTTTAAAACATTATTTTTTTGTTTAATTCAATTTTAATTCAGCGCATTTTATTTTTCTCCCTTCATTTTTTTTTCTTGCAGCCCTTTGTCCACAAAAGCTTTTATTCACAAGAGTGCTTTGGCTTTTTTCATTTATTATAAGCGTAATTTATTTAAATACATTTTTGCTGCTTGATCACTTTAAAGATGGACTGCGAGTTTTAAAAAGTCAGTTAAATGACACAGACAGTAGGTGGCATAGTGGTTAGCTGACGCCTTGCAGTATGGGCTTGAATCCCTGCTCCTGCGGTAGTACCTTTGATCAAGGTACCCTGAATTACTATAGGAAAAATTTACCCTGCTGTGTAGATGGGTAAACAGTAAGGAACTTAGTGTACAAAGCTAACACTCTAAGTAGCTTTGAGTACTGGAACAATAAATGAATAAATAATAATAAATGAGTCATTAGTGGAAATTTTACAAGAGCAGCTCCCCTCCTGGGATTTGAAGAAGCAACCTCTCTCCTGAGTACGTGTTCCAAATCACAGCGCATCACACGTTCATCTGGTGGAAAACCTCACCTCGTGGTTGTTTTATCGCTGAGCTGGACTGCGTTGGTTAGCTGATTCTCACATGTGCTGCGTGGGCTGAGGCTCAACGCCTGGGCTCCAGAATAGGTAACTTAACAGCCCATGTCCAGCGTAGAGAAAGCGACTTTCTAGAGGAGTCAGCAGATCAAGAAAGTGCTTTTCCAAGTTTGTTGTGCAATTCAAAGACTGGGGCAAAGTGTCTTCTTCAGTGTACGCATAATTCTTACATATGAGTATAATGAAGAATGTTATTCCCTTAGACCAAAAACCAAAACCGTTTAGTCTAAATCTTTATAACTATTTGAATGATATGTCACTTTAAAACTTATTTGCTATTAATTCCGTTATAGACATATTTAAAGTGAATTGTTAATAGAAACACCCCCCCCCAAAAGAAACAAAAATGCATATATTTTCTTTTCTTTTCTATTTTTATCATTTGTATTCATGCATTCTGAACGTGACTTCTGTTTACCCTACATGTTAACAGATAGCAATAATGAGCACCCATGCAGAAGAGGAATGTAGAACTGCCTTAATTCAACTCACTTCCACAGTGTTTACTGCTTGTGTTTCTGTGCTTGTCAGCAGGGATCAAGAACAAGATTACATACATTGCAAATGTTTATCGGATTTATGAGTCAACAATCAGCACAGGAGACTATGGACAGGGGGTATTTTCATTTTAAGATATTTAAATTAGTTTTTATTTTGGTGTGGCTTATAAGTCTTACAATGTTCTCTAAAGCTACATCTATATCTGAGGATTTACAGAGTATATGTCGCAAATAAACCCGTGAAGGTCTGTGTATTATTGACCTTTTTTCGATTGTGACAGAGTGGTAATAAAGTCAGTAAAGAAAAAAAGGTTTTTGATCATCCTGCACGTCCCGTCCGTATTGCATTTGAAAGTCGAGGAGTCAGAACAGAGGGACAAATTAAAAACAAAAACTGAAATGTAGTATATATACATTTATCACAGTAAAATGTGTAAATTTAGCAGAAGAATGTTCCTCGTGGTAGCAGAATATAAAGGTGACCTGGATTTTACCACAGTAGTCCACAGAGACATGGCATATTTTGGGTGCAGTTTAATCCCTAGATGCCAGCAAATATATGCTACCTGCAACTATTTACACACTTTCTAGAATGGTCTTCTCCTTAAACAGGCCCACCTATCGCACTGTGCACGATGAGTGATTTTTAATCTCTTCTCCTTAAATATAATATTTATGTTTTTGATTAATATTTTCAGCATTTTACCCACTTATGACGGTGGACAGTTTATTATAACAGCTCCTGGGTGGAGGGGGAATTGTGGAGGTGGTAACGGTGTCTTTCAGATGCAAAGTGTGTCTTTCACCAACGTGCCACCTGCTGTCATCGTATTGTCCTGTTAATTTTACTTAACACAGATTATCTAATTACATTATCACAGCTTTATCTATATATACAGTATATAATAAAGTAAGGAAGTTCAGTCAGTTAATAAGTATTTAAACATCTGTTCTAATTCAGTTATATGTATAACTGGATTTGGCTGTTGTCTGTTGATAGCCGCAATTTAGTCGAGAAAAAAGATTTTCTCCATGTTCTGCATAATTTAAGGTCAAATGGTTGGAGATTAAGGCAAAAATTCTAGCGCTTTGGGAAATAGAATTTGCCAAACATCAGTCAATCGACCAAAAAGTCGATGGCTTTATCAGCCCTCTACTAATGTAGTAGTTAGAAATAAGGTGCTATTATTAACCATTATTTATTAATCTGACACTGCTCTCCAAGGTGAATTACAATGCTGGATGTGCAGCTTTACAATTATTTATCCACTTGTACACCTGGGTAATTCTAGGTAATTTTTTTTTTTTAACCAGAATAATTCAGAATAAGTACCTTACTCAAGAGTACTATAGCAGGAGCGGTTACAAGGTTGCAGCTCTAGCCACTATGTAACCTGCTACCCTCAAGGCAGAAACTCCATTTCCCCTCCCATACCGTGACCTGAATTACCGCAGTACCCCAACTGGGCACTCTGTTATGAGACCATCGTGGCTTCCGAAGCCTTAATGAACTAGTTGGCCTTAAATAGGTGTTCCCTGTGCGGCCCGCTGTACCTTGCTCACCGTACCTGCGTCTCCTGAGAGGATTCTCACCCCTGCCTTCTGGCCCGGATGCTAGTGCTGGCATTATTAGCTCTGCTGGCTAAGCGCTCTTGCTCAGCTGTGGGCCTCTATTAGGGAGGAGCCGCCTGGAGAAAGTGCCATTTGCCAGTGTCACCAAGCGCCACCAAAATGCCCTGTTAAAAATGCACCGGTTTCCTATATCTGGCTCTCTTCTTCATCCCTTTTCCACGTGCTGGGCAACTGATGTAGGGAATTGTTTGACTCCAGCCACTCCACGACATCTCATTTTTCATCCATCCATTATAAATAACTGCTTGTCCAGTGCAGGATTGCACTGCTCCAGAGCCTCTCCTGGAAGGATAAAAAGGGAATTAAGAATCTACTCTATGTTTTGTTTTCATTATTTAATAATTATTTTAGAAAAAGACAGCAGTACATATATGTATATGTCATGTATATCATATATAATGTATACATATCAATGAATATAGTGTGCTGTGCAAATATTTTATTTTTCTGTATTTATTTATTGTTCACATTTTATCACTCTGTTTCTTTCCTCTCTCCTGTGTTCACTGTTCTATTTTCAAATGAACTTTATGGGTTGGACACGGTAGAAATGACCTGTCTGTGTGTCACATTCCCTCCCTCGGGTTCTGGCAGGAAAACACAAATTCAGCCGCCAATGTCGCCATCCACCGCTCCTCGCCCAGCAGGCCAGGGAGTTTCTCAAGATTTCTCTCTCTCTCTCTTTCTATTTCTCTCCCAGTGTATTTCCTCTCCCTTTTCTCCAGTCTGCACAACTTGCAGGGGCTGGATTTATGTTTCCCCTTCTGGCTTTGATTGCTCTGACTTTGCCATGTCAGTTCAATGCTGGCTGTTGATTTCAGGGCTTTTGGGCCTCATGCGGCTCACAGTTTATCACTGCAGGAGCAGGGAATTGTGGGTGGTGGTGGTGGTGGTGGGAGGGATTTGTTGCCTGTGTTGGAGACTTAGATTGTGGCCCAGCTGTACGTCCCAGGTGCTGGGCAGAATTTAAACAGGTTACTTCCAGGGCGTTTGATGCCCCCCCCCCCTTAGCGGCCTGTCATTCACCGTGTTTGTTCACCACACGTGTGAGATATAGACATAACCCTGTGGCTGTGATTCACAAATGTCACATTTTCCAGAAGACACCGAATTCCGGAACTTCTTCACCTAACAGATTACGAGTTAGACGCTTGCAGATCACCGCTTATTTTTTTAATCATTTTCTTATTTACCTGAAGGCTTTTCCAAGGCAAATCGCAGTAGGTGATCAAATTTACAATGATTTACCCGTTTGTACAGGAGGGTACTCGCACTATATCTTCTCAGGGTAAGGACCCTTTACCACATGTGTTACAGCAGGAGGGAGGGTTTAGTCCAAAATGGCTTACAGTGTTAAATTGCTTAAAGTTATTCATCCATACATTCAGCTGGGTAATTTTACTGTGTTGGTGCATGAGAAATACTTTAAGGGCACTACAGTGGTTAGTGGGATCCAGACTTACATCCTAAAGTATCTTCAGCCACTGCTGTACCTGCTGCCGCATGGCTGTGTGTTTTCCTCTGTCTCATAATTGTACAGAACTGTAAAAAAGAAAGTGCTGCAAAATAATGTTATCCACTCAAAATATGAGGGAGCAGAAGCTGCCATGCGACTTAATAGGAAGGTGTTAAAAGAAAATGTGACTGCATGTTTAGAGAAACACACACACACACACACACACCTGTGCTTTTCACCCAAACCCACGTGTTGCAGTATGTTCAGTTTTGAAAATTTAAGAAATAACACTTGCTTGCAGTGCACCTGCTAATTTTCCCACCTCCCGATGTGGTCGGGTTGCTGTGAATTCGACGTAAAACTTGTGGTAATGTATGTCAACGCAGTGCAGGAGTGTTAACCTCAGTCTCAGCACAGCAGTGCCTGTGAATTTCTAGAAAAATCCGGTCGGTTAGGAGGTGACGTACGAAGTACAAAGTTCTGGGGATAAAATCGTTGCTACTTAGAAATCCGGGATGAATTTGAATGAGCAGAAAATGCTCAGTTGTTCCTGTTTGTGAGAAAATGCTACGGCTGCACTCGAAATTTATAAGCAGTACTATTATGGATGTGCATTTGTTGTTTTTAATATATATTACATTTGAAGCAACTCTGTGATGGTCTTAGGTTTGAATCCCAGCTCCTGTTGCCATTTACCAAGATATCTACCCTGAACTGATAATATTATCCTACTGTATAAACGGGTAAATCATCATAAGACAGATTATCTAATGCTGTAAGTCAGCTAAAGGTCAGTAATATTTTGGTCATGTTGTTGCAGACGCTATTCCTTCTGATGCTTTGTGTTCATTGTCACAGTTCATTTTGCCCTGGTTATACATCCTTTGAGTTGCTCCCACTCTGCAGTCAGACTCTGTAGATCCAGAGGTGTTTGTATGTTGAGAAGACCCACTGATTCCTCCGCCATGCCTTCAGAAGGCTCCTTCTGACAGGGAGCGCTCTGGTCTCTAATGTTCCCTGACACCTGCCATCCTCTGTTGTTGCAGTAAGAGGTGAGAAATGAGTGTTTACAGTGGTTGGGTCGGGATTTCACCCAGGGACTTGGCCTCTATTGATCCCCGAGGTCCCATTTATACAGTGAGCTGTGGAGGAAATGAACTGGTGCTCGGTGGGAGTCTTAGCCAGCCGCCGGCTCCCGTGCATCTTCCCTAGCTGGGTGGATGTTGGTTGGGCGCTAATCGCAGCATCTCTGTTGCTCATTTAAATGGGTCGAGGACTGACAAAGCGCTGGACAATGGGTCCTCTCATGCAGATGGGACACTTAGGACCAACAGTAATTATAATAATTTGTCAAATTATTCAGGCCCAAGGTCTTCACAGTGCAGGAGGCCATCTCTCTGGATGTCTCTCCCTATTTTAAGACCTGTAAACGACACCAAAAATGGCCTAAAATTCAGTGACAGGCTTCTGTTTCTCATTGTTTTGGTTGTGAATGTCTTTAAAAAAACTTCTGAGAACGAGGTGACTTGTACAAAAGAAAACCTTTTAGCCCTTTTTGTGACGAAAACCTCAGAGTGCTTAGTTTTGATTTTTTTTTTTTGCTGTTGTTTTACAGCCATGCTGCTCTCAGAACAAACAAAGATATTTTAATATGCAGTTAAGCGAAAGACGTTGGTGACAAAACAGAGATTTCCTCCATAAATATATTATTATACATTTATATGATTATACATTGTATACAGAATGTATTTCCTCATTCACCTGCATAATAGCTCATACAGTTTTACCTGGTGCTCTTATTTGGCGGTTTACTCTGTACAGCTGTGTGGCCACTATGTGTATTTTTAATTTTCTTTTAAATTCAAATATGACTAGTTGCTGAAAAGCTGCACACTCAATTCTGCTGATGTTTGTCTTATTGCGGTGCCTCGAAAGAGCGTGATCTTCACAGGCTGACCCGTGTCTGCTTGATGGGAGTGTGTGGACAGGACGTGGGAGTGTGTGTTTGTGTATCGAGTACGGGTGTCGGTGTGAGTGGGTGCACCCGCCCGTCTGTCTTCCTGTCCACCTCCCCATCTTATTCTTATATCCGTCTTCCAGTGCACCTTCTGCTCTTCCATCTTCCTGTCCTGTCCCGTCCTCCTCACCTGCCCTCTGCTGTCCTCTCTTGTGTGTCCGACCCCCGCAGGAGACATGGACGGCCACTGGTGGGACCACGCTCCGTGGCACAGCGAGGCCTCCCCTATGTCTTTGGTGAGACATGCGGAGTCCTGCTCTTCCGGAGTCCTTTGTCATTTCATGTTTCCTTTGTTTTGTTTACACTTCTGCATGTTTTCTGTTTTCTTTCTTTGTTTTGTCCCACACCTGTAGGGGGCAGTCAAAGGGGAAAAAGAAAAACTATTGAGCAGGCGTTTTTGTCGGACCCGACTTATGCCTTATCTGAGAGGCAAAAGAAAATGGTGCGCTTTGGGGGCCATTCGTTCGAAGAGGACTTGGAATTGTGCGAACCCCAAGTTAAAGACTCTGGTGTTGATACGTGCAGTAGCACAACGCTAAACGAGGAGCATAGCCATAGTGAGAAGGTACTTGGACCATCTGGCCTGCCTTTTCGTTACCTTTTTGTTTCGTTCTTTTTCGTTTATCTACTCATCTGCTCTTTGTTTGCTCTCTGTCACTAACTGTAAATAGGTGAGATGTTTAATTATCTGTTGCTTTGTTTGGTTTTTTTGTTAATTTCATTTTCATTTTGAGCTTCAGGGGGCCGTGTTTTTCGGCAGCTCCCCACGGGGAGCTGCCGAAAAGAGAGATCAGGGGCCCTCTTGCTTGCTTTGCTGTTCGCTCTTTGGCAGCAATTTGTTTTGAAAGCAAAAAAATATATATTTATATTTTTAAAATAATATCCAGATCATAAATGTTTTGGCACACAGGGATGTGGGGTCCTTCTGCTGCATGCCAGTCTCTCTGAGTATTTTGTGTTGTTGCCATGTAGTTGACATCTTGAGTGCTTCCGGGGTACTTCTCACCTGGGCTGACCTCACTGTTTAAACCCCTCCCCCCACACCCCTACTCTAGCCGTTCCCTAAAACCGACACCTGGTTCAAATCTAAATGAGAACAAAGCACACTTGCAAGGGAAGATTGGATTTGTTTTGCACAGACTACAGTTATGTTTTTCTTTTTTCCCTTCCACTGTCATGTCTGTGACTATGATTTCCAGTTTTCCATGGCCGTTTTTGCAAAGTGTGTGGTGTAGTTATTTTTTTTCCTGCTTTTATGAATCGGTTTCTGCCGTTTTGTTCAATTCTTTCCCATCTGCTCGTGAACTTTTCCACGCAGGAGCCGTGGATCAGACTGCGGTTACTCCTGGGGGAGCTCCTGTTTGCTTGCTCACTTCTGCATGGACTGTAGCATGTCACACCTGTTCTGCCATATGTGTTGCCATGATGACACAAACTCTGGAGTCCAGTCGATCACACACGTGTTTTTGCGCGCACACTTTTAACCCAAGATTAACCATTCGCATAGCACTCTGATTTAAAAAGTCGATTGTTTTCTGTTGCAGTTTTGCTGTTCCCCATATCGCGTCTTCTGAATGAGTAAACTGTGATCTGACAAATATTCCTGAGAAATCCGTGTTATGTTATGCAGCAGACTCTGTCCTCTCACTGTTCAAAACCCATCTTCTTGTACGATATATGCATATTCATAGCATATTTATTACAGCTGCAAAAATGAGTCCCCCCCCAAAGGTGCCATTTCACCCGATTAAATAACCTTTTAAAACTCCTATTGGCGCATTAACTATCCCATATTAGCAAAATTCAGTCTTTTGCTCAGGTGGCTCGCTTCTCTTTTCTGTAAATTGTTCAATCTCCAGCCCTGCTAGGTGTGCGAGATCCTCTTATTCTTATCTATAGTCAGAATGAAGAAATTTTTTTGATACTGAGATATTACATGGCCGCTGGATGCCCATTTTAATACCGCTCCGTGTTGATGGTGAATTTGTAAGCCCGGGCTTTTCACAACAGGCAAACGTCCATCAAGTTTTTTGTTAAAACTTATGAAGACTGTTGGCAAATGCAAACTCCAGTGGCTTTGCTTAAATACTCCCCCTGTCAGCTGGACCTGTAAGATCTCTCTGTCGTCCAGAAATGTACTAGGAAGTACACAAAATTGAGGCAATGACTAATTTTGCAGTTCCAACAAATTTGTAAAAATTTATTTCATACATTAATATATCATTACTTATTTTCTGGGCAAACTAAATAAGTGAGCTTAAAATGGATATTCACACATTTTATCAAATTGGTCATGAAAGGCAATGAAATTACAGAGACTAGTTAGATATTTGTCACAAGTTATGGGACGGTTTCACAAACTGGTAGAGTGAGATTTAAAAACTCACACAATACGTGTGAAGAGTTTGTGTAATCTCCATGTACCTCGCTATGGCAAACAGAATCCCCCCAAGTCCCCAAACCCCTCTATTCCGTATGTTTGCCCCTAAACGTGTGAGCTCAGGTGTACACACCATAAAACACGAGCTGTGCTGTGCCTCTGACCCCGCAGCACCCGGTGACGTGGCAGCCGTCCAAAGATGGGGACCACCTCATAGGGCGCATTTTACTCAACAAGCGGCTGAAGGATGGCACCGTGCCGGCGGACTCGGGAGCACTGCTGGGGCTGAAGGTGAGGCTGGAGATGAGTGCGAGTGATGCTGCTGGAAGCCCACTGTATATCTACAGCACATTCACACTGGATGAGAGAAAGCACTGAACACAATAAAAGGGTTTACATTTGTCAAAATGGCCAGTAAAACCCCCGAAAACGTTGACGTTTGGATGCAAAGGCCCCGACACTGGAGAAAGAGAAGGAAGAGTGTGAGATTATGGGACGATCATTACTGTTAGAATGAGCTTTTTCTGTGGGTACTGCCGCCAGGACCTTTGGTTTGCTTAGCAGAAACCAGCATTGAATTGCTTCTTTGGCTTTCTCTTCCGGACACCTATTAATGCATGTCATGCAGGAGATATCCTGTGAGCTGCACTTTTGGTTTGATTCATTTATGGGATTTTGCTTTGATGAATTGTGATGATGCTTTATCTCTGTTAAAGTATAAGACATTTCAAGGCATTTCTGTAACCATATCGAAATATCAGAATGGAAGAAATTGTTCATTAAACGCATGAAATGATATCCAGAGAGCATTACATATGCATACGTTTCCTTTATCTTTATTTTCTCCATCAGGTGGTTGGAGGGAAGATGACAGAGTCTGGCAGACTTTGCGCTTTCATCACGAAAGTGAAGAAAGGAAGTCTGGCAGACACTGTTGGACACCTTCGGCCAGGTA
This sequence comes from Arapaima gigas, assembly GCA_900497675.1. Classification (NCBI taxonomy): domain Eukaryota; kingdom Metazoa; phylum Chordata; class Actinopteri; order Osteoglossiformes; family Osteoglossidae; genus Arapaima; species Arapaima gigas. The sequence continues at coordinate 59,666 of UFQX01001055.1, forward strand.
TCTCTCTGATTTAAACGCACCCTGAAATCACACGCCCTGCAGTGCGTTTCTCTATTCTTTATTTATCTGTGATTGTTTAGATGGAGTTTAAATCTGGCGGCACTGAATTGCATTTTCTCTGCCGTCCCACAGGTGATCAGGTCTTGGAGTGGAATGGAAGGCTTTTACAAGGAGCCACATTTAAAGAAGTTTACAATATCATTTTAGAGTCCAAACCAGAGCCTCAGGTGGAGCTGGTGGTGTCACGGCCCATTGGGTAGGTTGCCATCCTGGCATCTGGTTAGCGCATGTGTTCATCTTTAGCAGCGTACACAGCTTGCGGGGTTTACCTTTATAGACCTGGATATTTTTAACCAAAGCAGTTCAGATTACCCACCTCTCTTAAGGGTACATCAGGGCCTCTCTTGGGACTTCATCAAATATTTTTTCACAAATCCAGCAGCTGCTTCCAGGAAGTTTTCTGTCTTCAAAAAGCACGTTAAGGACTAGGTAGTACCAGGGAGGTCTTGCTTCAGCAGTTTGTATGTCGGACCCGCTCTGTAGGGTGTAGGAAGGGGGTCAGAGGAATAAAACAAATAGGAGTTGAGGGCATCACACCACAGTGCAATTGTACACAGACGTCACACTGAGAAGGCCCCGCCCACTTTTCCTTTCAGGGATATTCCTCGGATACCAGATAGCACACATGCACAACTGGAATCGAGTGAGTACCTTTTACTATTATGTAAATATTACAAAACAACGTTGAAAGTAGTTATAAAGAGCTGTTAAAAGATTTTTCATTATGTCTGTTCATCTTAGCATCAGCGAGAGCAGCTAAGAGGTGGCGCTCAACGCAGTTCTTTGAGTTTCTCGTGCTCAATTTCCGAGGATCCCTTTCTTGCCACGGCTTTTGTCTTGTCTCTCTTTCACTCTTTCTCGCACGGTCCATTCATCCGTCACCCCGTAGGTTCAAGTTCCTTTGAGTCTCAGAAGATGGAGCGCCCCTCCATCTCGGTGACATCCCCCATGAGCCCCGCATTGTTACGAGATGCCCCTCAATACCTGTCTGGACAGCTCTCAGTAAGTACCCAGCACACGACTTACTGGGTTCAAGCTGCTTTAAGAAGGAATCGCTCCAACAAACAGTGTTGGGGATCCAGAGAGTTGTGGGTTGGCAGCCTAAAAGACCACTCTAAACATAGACCATTCTATCTTGGTTTCTTTTGGAGATAAAAGGACTATTTAAAAATCATGGGAATTGTGATTTACTGGCTTTAGCTAAAACATAAGAAAGTAAAATTAATAAATAATGCAGCTAAAGCTCAGAGAAGCAGTTTATTCCGAGGTTTATCAGGCTGTGGTAACTTATACAAGGGATGTACCAAAAATAATGAACATATTAGAGACATCAACACATGACTGAGCCAGATGACAAAATTTTTCAGTCAGGTTGGAGACAATCGATGGAAATATTGGTTATGATACCACACACTTCAGTGTGTGCCAGTATTACACATGTATGGTATCGATGGTTGAATCCAAAATTATCCCAGTTTAATTCCATTGATTCCAATAATATTAATATTTTTATTAATATTATTAATATTAATAAAATATTTTTGATATTTATCAGCATACAGTTATAAAATAAGCGCTAAATTCCCTCTGTGAAAAGGGAGTCCTTTCCCTAAATGACGGCACAGGCGACAGACTGCTCGTCGCCAGAAACCCAGATGTTTTCCAAACACTTGGAGGAAGAGCATTGGTGTCAAGACCATGATGGATAGGACCTTGGACTCCCTCCGTGCTGCAAGGCCCACTCAGCTGGAGTCCAGCCAGCCCAGCACAGGCGGATATATCTAGTTACCCCGAGCCTCTGTGTACTTCATTGTACACAGTAAAATATGCCCTTGGGGGAAGGTTTTTTGGAAGTGGTTCTGCGAGACAAACGTGGGTTGAATTCAGTTTTGAAACCAAAGAGTAAATGAGGTAGAATCGAAGCCAAGGTGGTCCAACAATTATGAGCTTTGCTAAAATATCAGCCTACCATTATAAAATCATGAGAAGTGCTCCATGGAAACATAAATTACTAAAAACTGGAACAGCTATGCAGACTCTAGATGAATAAGTTAAACACACAAAGTAATCGTGAAGACAGAAACGTGGTCATCAATTTAACACTGGAGTGTCCTTGTGGTTCATGTCGCTTTTTTCCCCCTGTTTTTATGAAAATTTTCTTACCACAGGCAGTTTTGATTTACTTTGTTCTTTAGGAGATAGAGGATGTTTCTTTTGGTCTCAGAAGATCTGTTTGAACATTGCCAGCTCATTTCTTCTGAAAATGTAACTTGCCTTGCTGAGGAGCTTCGATGTATTTAGCCTTAATTTTCAGTTGATTTCTTTCATTGGAGGGAGATTTAGTCTAGAGAGCCACCAGGTGCCTCTCACCTCTGGGAATTAATCTTTTCACACACCTGGAATAGAGACTGGGGGGGGGTCTGATCCTCAGAGATGTCAAGCTCTAAGTGGGTCTCAATCATTGATATCTGGAGATCTAGGTGAGTCTCAGTTACAGATGTCTGGAACTCTAGGTGGGTCTCAGTCACAGAGGTTAGAGACACCAAGTAAAACTGAGTGTGAAACACAGTAAGTGAATAATAATAAATGTTTTTGTTGGTGGAATTTGGTTGTCCATATATATATATATATATATATATATATATATATATATATATATATACACACACACACAGACATATATATATATGTGTGTGTGTGTGTGTGTGTGTGTGTGTGTGTGTGTGTGTATGTGTGTATGTGTGTATATATACTCACAGAAAGGTTGATCAGACTAAATCTCCCCCAGGCCTGTGTTGTGTGTATGTGTGTTTGATTGTGGTTTTGGTCATTTCAGTTTAGTTTTATTGCGTTTTTTTCTTTGTTGTTTAATTTTGCTTACCCAGAGCCAAAGCCTTAGTAGAAGAACCAGGCCTTTTGTCCCTAGGGTGCAGGTAATAGTGCTTGTCTCACTGACAGCCCACTCCGTTTGCTCTTTTCCATACTTCTTCATATCTTTTGTTTCTGGGATTGTTTTTTTTTCCTGATTTGTTTGCAAAATGCATAGCAGGAAAATGGCAGCATTCGGTGTTTTCCCTTTGAATTTTTTTTTGTTCTGTTATTTTAACACTGTGGTGCTTTTTGCCATTATTACTCTTGTTGTTATTGTTGTTTAAACATGTTCATGTCATGTAGCTGGGAGCCTGGAAGAATCTGCATGAAAAACAGACCTGTTTAATGCAGTTTAAAGAGACGTTCGCTCATGGCCAAATGCAGTTGATGTACAAATGATTTCAGTGCCCCAACACTGAGGATTATCCATATTGGCATAACTTTTAATAGAAAACAAACAAGCACGTATTTTAAAGAAAGGCCATGAGTAGTGATGTTTCTTTAAACTTTCTCACATTATGTCAGTTTTCCTGGGACAAAGAAACAGTGCTTTTCCATGTAACATGAAACATGTTTGCACAGCAGATTTTGTTTCATTGTTAGCTTCGATATGGCCGAACCTTCCTGAGCGTCGTACCCTTCGGGGGGCACGCCATGCAGAAAGCCGATATTCAGGCTTAATAAGCCATATCAGAGGAAGTTACTGATATTAGGGAGCGTTTCTCTTGCAGCTGCTTTTTTTGGCCTTGCAGGTCTCAGCAGTTCTGAGCAGAGATCTCGAGTTATCGAGGGCCTGCCGGCCTTGGGTTGGGTCTGTGTCCCACACGCTGCTTTGGTTTATCGAGTTCATGGAAATATTTAAATGTCACCTCTTTGTTTAATCATTTCAGTCTCTGTATTGCTAAATACGCTTTGCAGGTTTTAAAGGTGACATTTTAATTCTGGGGTTCTTCAGTTGAAGTTTAGGGTGTGCTGGTGTGCCAAAGACACCACAAAAGCTGTATCTTCTCTAGTGTGAAAAACTGGATTTTCCAATTAAGAGATGATATATTGTATGAAAAAAGGCAAGTTGTAGCTGACCGATGCAAAATGACCTCAGACAAAGGTTCTGTGGCACCTTCCAGTTTTGAGCTAGGCCTTACAGTGGAATCTTCTGGAGAAGCTGCGTATCATAGCAAGTCCATCCACGTGATGCTAGGACACAGACGTCAAACACAGGGGCACTGTGGAAACAGGAATGTTGCGTGCACGATGCCAGCATGCCACTAGAGACCCTCTTGCTGCATCTGGTCCCTGGTAACTCCACCCCCACTTTTTTCTAGGTCTGTTCAGCAGCTGAGCTCAGTCTCGCTGTTTAAATTTTTCACGCACCACCACCACCACCACCACCACCTACAAATCAGGAATAAAGGCGACCCGTACGGTTGACGCTTTCTGTTGCTCCGTGTCATGGTTACACGTAAAGCTATGCGAAGTTAAGGATGTGACCTCTAACTATAAAATGTTGAACTTAAATATTTCTGAGGAAACATGGAGTAAAATTTGATCCATAAGCATGTAGGCTGCTGGCATCTGCTGTGTTGCCTGTGGGAATTTGTCAGAACTCTGGGTCTCATTACAGATGGTAGTTTTTCTCCATGAAAACTGAGGATGATAGCAGTGTTGTCTGTCACTAGACTTTCTTCAACAAAAACAAACTCAAGTCTTGGATAACATTCTAACTTCAGCCTACATACCATACAGCGACAGTCCTGCATGTCTTCCAGGATGAACTGTCGTACATTTTGGTGTTTACTTGTATTACTTCTTCACCTTCATGTGTGGTGTCAAGCGATACCCATGCTTTGTTGTAGTTTGTCTCGTATGCTTCTTGTTGTCCTGCTGCATGTTTCAGGGAATCTGATGATCTTGTAGTTAAGTAAAGAGCTCAGAACACCTCCTACCCCACCCCCTTTGAGATACAGCAAGTATGGGCAATTTCACTGTAGAAGTCGGTTTAAATCTCCGTGCATCCAGTGTGCGACTTCTAAGTGACTTTATGTTTTGACCATACTTCTCCCTGTCTTCTTGGCCAGTCAATGTAGCATGAGTACTAACTGTCTACAGATGTTTTCTGTCACCCTTATTTGCTCTACAATGTATTTGTAACGATCTTTGAGCAGCTGAGACCTTCACGAATCTTATTGTTTCAGTAAATAGGCGATCACCTTTGTGGCTTGATGGAGTACAACATTTCCTAGAAAGAAAATTTACTGAAACAAAACCTTGTGGACCTCTCAGCTTCCTCTATTGAGCTTTATTCTTCCTCCCATCCTGTCTGAACTCTGGGTGTGGCGGTTGGTCTACTCAGAGTGGCTGGGGTTGAGTTTGTGAGATCTGGGTGGCGGTGGGGACTTTGGTGGAGTGTGGCCGTAAGAGCCAGCAGGGCGATCAACCCCCATCCACCCAGCCAACTTGGAGGTCTCGGGTCACACTTACTGGCCTTCACATTACATCGGGAGCTCGTTCACTTGACACAGCGGCTCTGCACTGAAACTCATTACAACACCAGTTTGAACCAAACAAATATTTCTGGAAGTTTTTATAACTTTTTAATAAAACAGTTTTTGACATTTGTTCGTCACCTAAAATCCTATGCTTGTTTTAGTTTTCCATCTTTTTGGAGGCGAATGTTAGCATTGCTAATGTCATTGCTCACTTCATACTTCACAACACATGCGCTTTGAGGAGGAGCTTCTAGCTGCATGAGCCTCGACAACTACACGCAGAAACACACATATCACATAGACACACACACACAGACTGAAAGGTAAAACAGCACTCAGGCCAAAACCCGCTTCTCCCTCACAGGTCAAGCTCTGGTACGACAAAGTAGGCCACCAGCTCATTGTCACTATTTTGGGTGCGAAAGACCTGCCTTCAAGGGATGACGGGCGGCCCAGGAACCCCTATGTGAAGATCTACTTCCTCCCTGACAGGAGGTAAGTGTGTAAACCATTCCTGTAGCAACAGATACCAGCAGGGTGTGTGATTTGACTCATTTGAGTCAAAATAAATAAGAGCGAGTTTAATAACGCTTTGTTGGTGTTGTCTTCCTAATTTTTATGGCGGATGTTTAGCTTGCGTGCTTATGTTTGTCGGGATGATTCCGCAGATGTGTTGTTGGTTTGAGCAATTCGTCAAGCATTGTATGTATGTTTGTTGTTAAAAGTCTTGGGTGATAGATTAAAGAACTGTGGGGGGTGGAAACATTTGATTTGTGCTGCTGACGCCCTCAATTTTGTAACCTCGGTGGTAAATAGAAACAGTTTGAATTACTGTTCCTCCAGTGACAAAAGCAAGAGAAGAACTAAAACAGTAAAGAAATCATTAGAACCCAAATGGAACCAGACCTTCATGTATTCGCCCGTACACCGGCGGGAGTTCCGAGAGCGCATGCTGGAGATCACGCTCTGGGACCAGGCTCGGGTTCGGGAGGAGGAGAGCGAGTTCCTGGGAGAGGTAAGAATACCTCCTACTTGATTCGCTCACATGTTCCTGTTTTCTAGTTTAAAGAAAGTATTTGATGTGAAGGGCTCAGTTCGGGATCTCTTGACAGTGGAAGTTGGAGTTGGGGTCGTTCGGATGAGGTTTTTTGATGGATGGGGTTTCGATCCCGAGGACTGGCAGATACGCAGCGCATATACATATTTTGCAAGAAAATGTATCTCAATTATATGGTCCAAACTAGAATATCCTTCTACAGATATGTGGTTGACCTAAGTGAATTGTTTACTTCCACTAGAAAAATTAATTTTCAGTCTGCATCATACTTCTGTTTAACTTCAAAAGATTTAGTCACCTTTTTAAAAAATATTTTTAGACCACCCATGTTTTTCCCCGAGTACCGTACGCTGATTCCATCTGAGTCTGCAGTCTGCCGCACTGTTGCTGATAAAATGAGGCAGTTTCTTAAAATCACATGTTTAAAATCATAGAGATCACAAGGAAACGCTGTATGACTATTTTACCTTATTGACAGTCTAGGTGTTATTCATGGTTAAGGAACATTCATTTAGAAAACACCACAACAACCCATAAGTTCATTATAATTCCAAGAAGAAAAATATAGCTACTCATTAAACCATTTTCTTAAATAGTCAAAATTGTCCACATCTGCATACTTTGAAATATAACAGCTGGAATTAATGCTATATTCTGAGATTATTATAAGAATACAGATTATACGATCTTTGTGGATATATCTTCTTAGACGGTTCTTGAACATGGATCGTGGTTCCTGGGAATGAACTTTTCACCCGTGGAAACAGCACCAAGGTGCAGACTGTGGCAACGTGCCCATTAGCCACCCTGCTGCTTTTTGTTGGCCATCTGCCTCATTCATTTTGGCTGTTGTCCAGCCATCACCTCTTCTTCAATGTCCCAAGATCCTGTGGCGTGTGTCTGAGAAATGTTTTCGAGCCAAATTTCGGTAGTTTACCAATTGACTCATTGAGGGCGAATTCAGAGGCTGCCGTTTACTGTGCTTGCAGGTGGTGAAATTGTAAATACGTTCAGCTGTGCTGGTGCTTTAGATGTGTGTTGTTTTTCTGTGTGTATGTGCTAAAGAAAGAGCAGATTCCCTCCTTTCAAATGCCAAAACTCACACCGTAATTTTGAATGGAATCTCCGTAACAGTTTGCACAGGTGAATTTAAATGTTATAAAAATAGTAATACTAGGGATAGAGAACCGATTCAAGAGCTTCGGTGAGAAACCTGAAGCCGGGTCTGGGTGGATTTTGGGGGAAGGTGTTCATTCCGCATGAGCAAGGATTACACCTCTGTGGATCGGTCCTTATAGATCCTGATCGAGTTGGAGACGGCGCTGCTGGACGACGAGCCGCACTGGTACAAGCTGCAGACGCACGACCTATCCTCCATGCCACTGCCCCATCCCTCGCCGTATCCCCCACGGAGGGCACTGCTTGGAGGGAGTCCCACACGCCGGCTGCAGAGTAGGTTCCACCTCCTGCTCAAGGTTGCCACAGCAAGACCTGACGCTCTGATGTACTTCACACCCATTCAGCAGAACCCCTCAAATGCTGTCATTAGAGTTACCAATACAGCTGCCATCACGACAACCGCCACAGCCTCCATCACAAACACAGTCACGGCTACCCTCACCGCCACCATCGCAGCCACCATAACTGCTATCAAATTTGCTATGACAACCTCCACCACAACCACTAGCGTAGCCTCCATCATAGCCACCTCACAACCTCCATCACAGGTGCCAAAACAGCCGCTATGTGCGTAGATTCCTTATCACCTCCCATGTACGCACTTGTCTCTGAGTCTAATGCTTCACAAAGGAATGGGGAACCTCCTTTCAATTTATTGTGTTACCTCTGCCCTTGCCACATTCTGGAAGTCCAGCAAAGTGTCCATGAAGTTCTCAAATGCACAATTTTAATGAATCCCCAGAGGGTGATTCATTAACAGTCCCAGCAGGCAGACCACCGTGCACTGAAAACGTCACAAAAAAGAAGAAAGAGCGTTTGGCGTTACAGGGCACGGTCCTCACCTCTGCCGGGTGAAGAAAATAAAACTAGAAAAGAGAACTCCAAACTAGGCAGCAACCGATGAAAACCATGAATGTTCCCTGTTTACAGACAGAAGCAATTAATATTATTTTTTTAAGTATTGTACCCGCCACCTTATGCATGCATTATTTATCAGCCAGTTTGTTCAAGTCTGAAACTTTTTATACACACTTTTTATAAATACTGTTCATCTGCAGTAGGTGGTATTACAATATCTTGTTTATAGCTCATTGTTGAATTTTATATTAATTTTGATATTTTCTTAAAAAATATGTAGTAGAATGTCTTAAAAACACCGTTTTACATGTCTAATTTTTTTTCGAAACATAACCCCAGTTATAGTTTTCATTTTATGAATTCCCTCTAACTATGCTAGCTGTGACAGTAATAACTTGAAGAAAATTTTCTATCATATATAATATTTTCTATCTATTTATATATATTGTTGTTATATATAATTTGTGTTATTTTATTGCTACAGTTTTGGAAATAATTTAAAGTTTCACTTTGAACAGTTTTATAGGTAGGAACAGGTAAGCAAAAAGACAGAGATATGAGGGTTTGCAGTGTGTCCACCAAACACAGGCCTCAGTTTCTAGACAAAAGAAACCTAATATGTCAGAAAGTTTTAAGAATTATTACGGTTCTCTTTTTAATATAATATAATCCATTCTGCAATTTTCAGAATTTTAGCCCCACAGTACATTTTAACACCTTGTTGCATCCCGCTGCTTTGGTGTTTTGGTGTGAGACCATTCATGCCAAGCTGTAATGATGGACGCTCACTGATGCCGGTGTGTTTTATTCTCTTCTTTGTGCTTTATTTCCCTCACTCTGCCCTGACACTTCTCAGACAAAGACCCATATTTGTACAGTTCAGGTAATGGTGTGCATGCCAGCTGTGGTGTACAGAACTGAGTGCGGTCTATTGCTGGGCCTTGACCCCCCCCGTCCCACCCTGCTCCCCCGCTTCTGCCCCCCCCCCCAGCGCTGAACATCCACCTGTGTTCATGACTACTCACCTGTGTTCTCACTTGTGTCCACGAGCAGCTAACTTACCGTTCCCCGGAAACGCTTCTGCGCTAAACCTCTTGGCTGCAGCGTTCAGACACACCACAGTCAGGCCCAGGCGGCAGAACGTAGCCTTGTCGATCCCGCTACCGCTCCGATTCGGATTTTATTGAGGAAATTCACATTTTTATCTTTCTGGCCCGCTGTGTCTGCCGAAACACCCACAGGCAGCGCTGTGTCCCGTTGGTCTGTGTATTAATGGCATCTTTGCTTCAGAATTTAATATGAACTATCAGTTGTGTTTTGAGTCCATAACTTGAGTCTGTGAGTTTCTCTGTTTAAGTCTGACAAGCTTTTTTGTGGATTATTGTGAAAAGATGTCCGGTTTAAAGCTAAAGTGTGTGTTTCTCTTGAGAATGAAGACTGAGATAAGTAATATGGTACCGAAAGAGTATATACAGTAAACAGAATGGATAAAATAGAAATTAAAAATATATACGATTTTATACAATATGTACAATTTTCACTGCATCGTTGCAATGTTTAAAAAAATTCCCCGATAAACACAGATATATAAGTTGATGAACAGGATATGTGGTTTAATATTTAAATAATTTAAAAAGTTCAATTTCACCTTTACTTTTGCTTTTAAGCTGCATGTTTCCCCATTTTGTCTCACCATCTCCTCTTGGATGAGGTGAAAGAGCTGACATAGGGAAATAGGGAGCAGACACAGCTCTTGTACCCCGGCTTGAGGTTTTAGGAAAGGTGCATAAAAAAACGGGAGTTTCCAGTAGGTGTAAATGTGGCCGGACAACAAAAGACAAAGAGCTGACAGCCAAGGGCTGCTCCAAGGACCGAACACATGCCTTTCTGACTCTTTGTATTATGGTGTCAACTTATGAAAATTAGAAGATACATTTTTTCTACTTCTATTTTTGTTTGTTTTACTTACCTGTTTTGTGAAATACTGTCTGTCTGTAGCAGAGCGAATGTAAGTTGTATTTAAACTGCCAGCAGATAGATGTAGCTAAAACCCCCAAACAGAATAGAAATGTAGGACCGATCGGTAACCGGACGACGGTCGTGGCACGAAAACGCAGCACTGAATAGCATTCTGGGGGGACAATCGCTTATTTTTACTTATTTCAAAAGAAGTTCTTATTTTTAATATTTTTCCAGTTGTTTTAATTTGGATTTTAATTTTGCTCAGTTATTAAAAATATTAAAATGAAATTATTATAAATATTCTCTAATTTACTATAGCTGTATCTGAGACCATAACCAGCAAATAATCACGGGATTGTTAAGATTTTGATGGTGATTTACAGATATATTTCCAATCCTGGCCGAGGACCCAGTGTCAGATAGAAATGATTTTTTTAAGGAAGTCAGTACCAAAATATAAGAAACAAAGAGTCTTTTTTCTGATTGTTTCTCTCCTGTAAGTCCTGACAATTGTGAGTCGTGGAAGTGTCTTTGTTGGTCTTTTTTTGTGGCGATTGATGTAGCCCCAGGATATTTATGAGTCAGTTATGTATTATGTGAACTGAAGGTGGTGTGTTTTCCAAACTTGTTTTGGGCCCGGTAGCTGAAGACGTCACCTGTGCGCCGTGTTAGTGTTTGACGCTGTCCCTGTCTCTCCTTTCCACCTGCTGTCATAGCTGTGGTGTTGGCCCCTTTCGCAGATAGTAGCGGCTGAGGTCCCGTTCAGGCAGTTTCCACTGTCACGTGGCCATTGCTGTCTGAGTAGCAGGTGACCCTTGTTGACCCCCCTCCACGGACTTGACTAAACCACCCCCTCCCCCCTCTCTCTTCACCTAGGGTCCCAGAGAATCAGTGACAGTGAAATCTCTGACTACGACTGTGAGGACGGAATTGGAGTAGTATCAGGTAAAGCGACAGAAAGATCCCCACGTGTGCAAACACACACACACACACACACCATCACAGACAAACACTTACCCCCATACTGCCCTCTGTTTTCCATCACTGCCAGTCTTACACCAAACCGGCATCTCTGTGTGCTGTCACCTTCCATCCAAGCTATACATCGTGCATTATTTTTATTTTTTTGTGAAAAAAAACAACCTCTCCAGGTACTCACTGTCCCCCATTCCTTTCTGAACTTAGATGTCATGTTTACTCTGAAGTGATGTTCTGGATTAGATGAAGTCTTGTTGGCATTTTTAGTTTTTCCTCCTAAAGCAGTGCTTCGACCAAGGAATTTAAATATGCTATTTAAGAAGAAAAACACAAAAACATAAGATAAAATAAGATAAAATAAAGTTAACAAAAAACGGACTATATGTAGGTATTTGAATTTAAAAATACTATTGCAAAGTTATTACATGGCCATCCGATCCGGTGGGACCCTGTTATTGAAGGGTGGGGAGCCCTGGAAGGGGAGGGTGATGAACGAGCGCAGGGGAAACCCCCCACTGCACCCCATGCCCACCCCCTCAGCTCAGTGGGGACGCCGAGCCGTCACTCATATTGATTCTGGCCCATTGTCAAGCCTCCCCTCCTCCTCCCCGGGTCAAACTGCTGATACAGTCCCTACAGTCGGGAGGAGATGATTAACATTCACAGGAATTATAGATCTCTTTTCTCTTTGTCACGGCTTGTTTTTTTCCCCCCCAACCCGTCTGTTTAAAAAAGGTAGCCTGTGATGCACCGTGATGGCCTCGAGGCGGTTGATCGGAAGGGCGTTCGCCAAGACGACAGGCGTGTTCCTACTCATACAGATAGATAGAGAACACGGCTCACGTACATGCATCCGTGCCACGCCCCTGAAAACAGCCGTCTAGCGCCATACACTGCTGCCTCATTCAAATGATCGCGCCAAGTATGGTTTAAGTTTATTTATTTACAATTGCGTTTTCTTCACGTCACAGAAACAGGCCTTCATTTTTTACATGTTCTCTTTATAGTAAAGGGAAAGTGACTTGTATTACACACCTAGGTGATAAATGCTGGTGAAACCCCCCCCCCCCCAAAGGAATGCGGTACCAGATTAATTCAACTTGCTTCCACTGTGTTAACAGTTTGTCTCCGATGTTTGGGAGCGTTGGTGGTCGGTGGAAAGATGGGAAAAGGTTGTATGTGTTTCATATGTGTTCGCTCAACAATTGGCACAGTGCATGAATATGTGGAGATGACTTTTTGTTACGTTTTGTTTTATTATTGCTATATCTGAGATTTTTTTTCAAAACTTACACAAAAAAATCAACATTTCTTAAGCATTTCTTGACTGTCGGGTAAAAGTGACGCTACAGTTGCGAACAAAATAAGTGCAGCCGTAATTTCAGGAGTCAGAGTGCGGAGATTTTAAGAGTGAGAAGCCCAGGAAGACCGCCGTACTTCAGGATATGGCGGCCTTTTTACTTTCAGTTCTGTGAACTCGGCTGAAAAACGCTCCGCCTAAAGAATCATCAGATGTTCGATGGAAGAAATCAGAGTTGACAAATTTTGTTACAAGGAAGACTTCACATATTGATTTGACAGCTCTTCAGTGCGGTTTCATTGTTACGGGAGCCTGTCAGATTAACTTAGTCAGTGTTACATTTTGATTTTGTCGAAAGCCTTATTTCTTCAAGGGAACGGCTTAAAAATGTCATGCAAATGGAAAATTAGCGGCAAAAATACCTGATTTTATAACTTTTCTTTCACTTTCCTCCTTTCCTTACTCTTTTATTAACTCTGCTTTGCTCTTTCTAATCCTGTTTTTGATTCCCTGCTAATCTAAGCCTTTTAAAGTGCTGTACAGTCCACTGGGTATCAATGCAAGTGAATAGCAGAAGGCACTGACCTTGACCACAGGCTCTGCCATTGCAGATTATAGGATAATGAACTCCTTCAGGTTCACTGGACCGATACATCCCGCAGGAAAAAGTCATTATTGAATCTAATTCTTGCTCGCTGGTTTTGAAAAATCTGTTTTTCAGCTCTAAAAATTCAGAAGTTTACCCTGGCGGTGGCGGTTCAGTTTGTGGGGAGGTATGACCCCCATGTTCGGTGTTGTTTTTCCCCTCCATCCAGACCACAGATACAGCAGCAGGAATCTACAGAGCTCGACGCTTTCTGTCCCGGAGCAGGTGATGTCATCGAACCACTGCTCACGGTCGGCGGACCTGAACCGCACGCGGTCACGCTCGCCCAGCGTCCCGCCTCCGCAAAGGTACAGGCCCCGCCTCCTCTCTCAGCTCCCTCTGTCGTTCAGCAGGATGTCGCCTGGTGACCCCTGCTGTGCCGGGGGGGGCTTTTTCGTGGAAGTCATTTCACCCATTGTGGCCACCCTGCGCAGAACAGCATTCACAATTGCAGGAAGTAAAAAATAATAAGATAATAAAAACATGCAGGTTGTCCACGGAGATAAATGCCCTGTGACCAGTGTGACCATTTACTGCCTCCCTCGGTATGTAACCAGGCACTGTTAATATAATTTCATATGGGTTTTAAAGGAACTGAACTTGCATCCTGCACACACACACACACACACACACACACACACACACACACACACACACACACACATTGCCAAAACATTTTCAGGACGTCTTTGTTCAGTGAGGCAGCCTGAAAGTGTCCTCTGTGCAGAGGTTTCCAGAGTCTTCCAGAGATGGACAGACACCATAAGGAAGTGCAAGTGACTTGGTTCTCCCCTCTGTGTCGTGTCCTGCAGCCGGAGTTTGGACCACGGGAACCGCATCTCGCCGTCGCAGTACCACACTGCCAGTAGGATGGATCGGCATCACCTGTCCGAAGACCGCTACTCTCCTGATAGGTATGTAACCCGCCACTACCCGCCTGCATGGCTCCTACAGCCTGCAGCACAACTTAAGCCTAATGGTTTTAACTGCAATTTCCATATGTATGTATGGAAATATATGTATACGCTGCCTGCATTTAATTTATGTCTGTTTGGGTTTGATGATGCTGATGCTTTTTTGACAATGCCTGTTGCCTGTTGATGCTGATCTTTCTGTAATGAGGATGATGTTCAGTACTTACAGTCTACAGCAGGCGAGAGGGACACCATTCGACTCAGTGGTTTTCCTTTGGTCATTTTCAATTTGATTCCCATTTTGAGTATCTGAAATTTATGCAAGTGCTCATTTACTTTTGAAGCGATGCTGTTTGCAGTTCTTAAATGTCTGGTAGAGCTGCTTCAGCGTCTGTCTTTGCGATACCAAAAAAACTGCATTTTGAATACCAATAGCTGTCCTTTTTTTTTGCTGGCAAACCTATTAAGTGTTCCAAAAATACTTTTGAACACATAGCCAAAGAATGAAAAAAGTAATAAAAAGTAATAAAACCGTGCAAATGAAATTGGACGAGGGAGGATTGACTTGTAATATATGTTCTGTTTTTTTATTTTTCTCAGTAACTGCTCATATATGTGTATGTGTGTATTATAGCCACTTACTGTATTTAGGAACAGAATTATTGGAAATGGCCTCGTAGCACCCTCTAACCAGCATGCAGAAAGGACGACTGATCTTTGTAAAAATGACGTGCATTATTTAGAATGACAAATGTTAGTACTTACGTAAAATATCCGTTCTGTTTCAAAATACCCTTAAATTAGGTATCCTGCCGTTTAAACACATGGCCTTACATTGCAAACCTGTGAAGACACACCATTGTGGCAATAGAGTCATATTTTTGTTTATGAATTAATGAGAGGCACTAAAGACACCATAGCAGAAGAATAACATAGTATTCAGTGCCATTTGCAGAACTGTTTTTACTGTAGCAGCTCAGGGTAAGTTCCCAGCTCCAGGGTTCGACAGCCAGAGAAAGGAGCGGGACTTGAACCAGAAAGCTGCACGTTACATACTCATGAATCTCATTCTGGTGCCCCCCACTGCAGCAGCATTTCAGTAGCAGTACCACTTACTGTAACCGCTGCCACGACCCGTCCCCATCACCGTCCGCGTGTCAACACACCCATGAGTCCGTGACTCTGCTCTCCCGAATCTCCACTTTAACTGGGCCTCATATTTCAAAAAGCGCAGCCTAAATGTGAATCACGGGCAGGGAGTGCACTTTTCTAAATTGCATGTTCACCAGACTGCAGTTCAGTATTTCATTAAATAAATTCCTGCCGTATTTATTGAAAACAGTAGGAAATTAAACTGGAATTGAGTAATGGACTGTTTGGAAGGCCTTGCTATGTAATACAAGCTCGCCAGTTTCCTTCTGGAGGACGCTCGCTTCTCTTGCGGTGAAAGGACGGGTTTGGCAGGGTTTTGCGTCCATCTTGGCCCACCTCGAAACTTCTCCTCGACAGTTTTTTTCCCCCCTAAAAATACGTGAAAAGTCAAAGGAAAGCACCACAAAAATCATGTCGCAAGTTCGGTTACCTCACGTGACCTCCACGGCAGATCTCCAGGGGGGTTGTCTCTCTTCGTAATGATTTTTAGATTTTAATTTAATTTAATCATTTTTATAATTAAACCTGTGGATCAGCACCATACTTCATAATCTCGAGGACATCCTCATAACTGCTTCGCTGTGCCACTGCAGTTAAGCATGTGTTCAAGGCACTTTTTTCCTCCACACTTTTGTTTTTAAGACTCTCCTTTGAGAACTCTTGTTCGCTGCTAGGTTAGCATTGTGGTTGTTTTGTAAGCCTTTCCTTCAAACTCAGGAGCCACTGAGAACCTCCTTAAGATCCGATTGAGGTGACCCTTCCTTCAAACCTCAACACCACCCCTTCCTCCCTCTCCTCACCCACAGAGACTCTCAGACTCACCTTCTGACAATTCGCATCAACATGTGTTCTCACCACAAGGTTGCAGCCATTACCTTATCCTACCTCCACCCAGACACAGCCAGTGCACAGGTCAATGTTAGATGGAGCTCAGGTGAAGCATACATTCACCAATTGTGATATGCTGGTGTGGAAGTACATGTCTGTCCTCTCTAACCTTTGAGGACCATGAGGTTGTAGGTTGGTTTCTGACAGAGCTGGTCTTCAGAATTGTGGTGCAGGAACCCATACTCTTCACTGAAGCACAGCGCTGGCATTCCAGATTGTTACACTGCAAGAACATTCAACTCAGGATCTTAGCGGCACTTCCAAATGAGAATGGACAGCCATGGTGAGGAAGGGGGAGGCACATGGCGTAACGTGGTCTGTCATGCTTCA
Source organism: Arapaima gigas (assembly GCA_900497675.1). NCBI lineage: Eukaryota > Metazoa > Chordata > Actinopteri > Osteoglossiformes > Osteoglossidae > Arapaima > Arapaima gigas. The sequence continues at coordinate 76,347 of UFQX01001055.1, forward strand.
ACCTGGCTGGCCAGTGTATACAGCTTCATTACATCTCAGTGCTGGACTGGGCTGGACTGGGCTGGACTGGTTTAAATCAATCTCCTTGCCTAGTTTATTCACCATTTTCGCAACCATTTTCTGGTTGTCTACAGGAGTTCACCAGGATCAGATCTAGGAACCCCTGCACCACTACCATTACGACAAGGTGTGAGTTGTTACTGTACACTGTACTTCAAATCCAGAAGTACCATCACTGCCAAACCAACTAAGCACATTTTGGAGGTGTATATCTCCTCTCAGAGGTCAAATATACACTTAAATGTCTACCAATTTTTGATAAATGCTCCTAGAACTTAACAGGTAATCCATCCTAAGAAGTAGCTGCTGTGCACTTTTACTGCAGTTTTGAAGGCTCATGGGAAATCTCATACATGGAAATAGGAATTCACATTTCATTCATATTTTATCAAGGTCATTCTTCCTTTGCATAAAAATTACATGGCCGCCTTCTCACACGTAAGACATACAAGAGGAAACAGCCGTACTCCTGACCTCTGCACATACTCAACTATTTCAGCAGTTACTATGCATGTTTGTGTATATTTTTTATTTTTGGTGATTTAACTCACTGAAGCCTTAGAATCAGGGCTTTTCTGAGGCCTAAAATTGAGAACGCAAGAAACTCACATGACAAATTGCTGTACTCGTGGCTATTTAGCGGGATTTTGTTTTGGGGGAGGAAAAGACAGCGTTTTTAACTATCTAGAAAGCAATATTTGTACTCCACCAACCTTAGTTTTTGTGTGGAACCTTGCCCAGCAGAAGTAGTTGCTCTCCTTTGTCCGATATGCACTCCGTGGCTCCTTGTGTTACGAATAAAGTTACCAAAGTTTTCCAGCACTGTTATTTGTTTTGACTGCATTTTCTTCAGTTATGGATTTTCTAAAATTTGTAACAAAATGAAAGAGACCTGCATTACCCAGCCAAGCTGCTAGAGGGCAGTAAAATGCATTCAAACAGAATAGTAGCGTGGAACTGCCTATTTTTAGCTCACTTCCGCAGTGTTTAAGGCTCGAATCCGATGTCTGTGATTATTGGTATTTAATACCAAGATCACAAGTGTTTGTATTAAGTTATGTGATGAACCCGAGCACTGTATCGATGAATCAACTATCTGTATGCAATAAGAGGCAGTGTTTTTACATTGTCAGTCGCTTTAAGTTTCATTTAAATTAAATAGTTATTTTTTAATCTGTATACAGGATAGAAGCTAACCTGTAAATAAGCTGTGGGCCATAACCTGTAAATAATTGATAGAAACTGATGCATAAATAAAATTTTAAAAATTCCCAGTTGTGTTTGTAAGCTGAGGAGCCAGTGTATTTGTATTTAGTTCTGTTATACGTGATATTCACTTATTATGAGTGCTGTTGTCGTGCAGGTTATGGTGTTCTGTTTTAATAGATCTGCACAGCCCAAGCATTTCCCCGCACGTTTCTTTTTTTTTTTTTGGTTGTTTGCCTGTCAAGTTCACATACTCAATGTCTTTTTGGCAGAAGAAACAATCTCGTGTACCCGATCAGTCGAGAAGAGGCAGTCAGGTTGCTGCGCTCTGCTAAGATGTCCCGCGCGTATTCCGAGGCCGTGAACTTTGACCTCGAGAGGTATAAACGCCGCGGTGTTATCTCTGTGTTGGTCACATCATGTTTGGTTGTTTAGTGTTTCTACATGATCGGTCATTCTGAATGATGAAATCATGTCCCTAGTGATGTCCACTGGATGAGGAATCATTTCCAGATCTTTCAAAGGCTCGACAGTCTGTGTGTCCTGGGGAGATATTTGTACATTTTGTAGTGTCATTTTTTTTGTCTCCTTCTCCTGCAGCTGCAGACTCTGTAATGATGTTAATGTGAAAACTGTGATGCTGGTGTCATTATTCCTGTTACCTGCTAGTGAGTTCTGTCACTGAAAGCTGAAAGATCGTGGACTATTGTTTGTTTACTCGTGTGGCGGTAACGGATTAGTTTGCTTTAACTGCAAACTCTTTGCATGGATGTCCTGTGTTTTGTAGTCTGTCTCCAGCTCCCTTTTTTAAATAACTTTTGTCCTTAGTAGATGCCTTTATGCAGAGCAGCTTAGCAACCTAGACACTGCTATCCAACACTTTATACCTTACACAGGTGACACTTCTGTGCGTCATCATTTTATATACAGTAATGGCTCTTGAAAATAAAAACTTCAATATCGGCATCTGTATGGGAACTTTGCTATGATATATTTTGCACTTAAAAACGTAAAAATGAGATGTGAATAAAAATCAAAATAAATTAAAAAGCAACAAATAAATACCAAACAGTGCTAAACAGTGTGCTATAATAAAAAATAATTGGTTACATGAATGTTTTCTAATTGTTTAGGAAGGCATTTTTCCCCATTTAAAATGATGGGAAATGGCATTCAGAACCCAAAATATTTGGTATCTGACTCGTTTTCAGGGGCAAATTAGATTTGGATACCGAGGGATTAGTGTATATCGTATTTACAACATCAGTAGCATTTTTTGTTAAAGGAGAAGCAGACAGCTGTTAGCCGGACATATAACCTACACTGATGAGAACGTGCCCAGGTGTGCGGGGTGGACTAGAGTTTAACAGCAAAACAAACCATGAAAAAAGACAAACAAGACCCAAAAGAGGAGTTTTCTTCAACAACAGCCTATGCTCTTTCAGGCACAGCTCTCCAGTCGTCTGACACCCCGTTCAAATAACCTGAGACCTCATCGCTTAACCAAACGTGGCCGTGACCACACGCCTGCATTCCAAAACCGTGGTCCAAAGGATCGAATGTTCCCAATTGCAGCGAGCCTATATCTCCATACAGAGGAGGAGCTTCCCTCAGAAAAGACTTCCTGCTCCAATTTCAAACTGGCTTTGCAGGTTTCCTGCTGTGTCCATGGGGAGTAGAAGGTAGAGCAGAGCATCTGGGATCAGAGTGGCTGTGGAGACTCAATAACTGCCCCAGAAACATACTGGTTCACTGCTGGAAGGGCTGCAGTGTGAGAACAGTAACCGCCCAGCCTGAGATAAACACTGAGGTGTGTGAGGTTCTTGCATCCTTCTAGGAGACAAAGCCTGAAATCTTCTGGGGTTATTTATTACTATTTTTTGTCTGACACCTTGGTCCAAAGTAACTTGCGATGTTAGACTTGAGCAATAAAAAAAATCATAATTTTAGAATTTATAAATAATTTTATTCATTATTTTATGTTATTATTATATTATTTACACATTTGTAGAGCAGAGTATTTGTTGCTGTATCAATTCGGTGTAAGTACAGCAGTCCCTCGGTGTCCAAACTCCCAATATAAGAATTTTTGCTATAACAGCACTTTACTACCTATATATCAGTATCAGAATGGAAACTTTTGCTATGATGAATTTTTTATCTGCAGCTTATCCATAGTTTAAAAAATGAAAGCACAAATACAAATCTGAATGTTAAAAAATCTACAAATAAAATATCATACGGTGTACCGTAAGCAAATGTTAACTATAATGTCGAGAAACGGTACTAATGTGTCACTGAAAGTTGTCGCTGCTGAACCAGCAGATGGAGAGGATGACTTACCAGTGCTGTGAGACCGTAGATCCCATGTGATGCTGAGATTAGGTGACAGACGGAACTGTGTTGCACACCTGCCAGCTATCAGCTGCTCCTCTCTCACCTGCCTCTGAATGCCAGGTGTGCTGCTGACTATTCAGGTTCCCGTTGGACTCGGCAACCTGAAAGGGCCCTCGCCGCTGGTGATGAAAGCCAATGATAGCTCCAGTGAAAGAACACTTTGCTGGACCACTCTCTCCTCGACATGTTATCTGCATTGTCAGCAACATATAGACCAATAGTTTATATCGATCAATATTATATATTCATTTGTGAATAGTCATCATCTTACATGCAACCTAACACCTCTATTTGTAACTCTTGCTTCTTTGAAATTTAGGATGTAGGGAACTTAAAAATCAGTTTTGTGCTATAGATTGTTAGGCTCTTTGGCAATAGATATCCAATATGAATTGTCATTGTCAAAAACACTGATGACCTTACAAATGCGCAACACCAAAGAAATAACCGAATCCTCAGTGACCTAAATGTCAGTTTTCTAAACTTGATATAATTTTTGTATCTATCTATCTTTCTATCTATCTATCTATCTATCTATTTTAAATGCATGGCATACAGTTGTATATATCATATAACTTTGTACCAAGTGAGACTGTATGAACAGCCAAAGTTATATATGACTATATATCAGCAGACTATATAAACTGTGCATATATATGTAAAATAAAATACACATATATATGTAAATCTGTTTTTTATGTGAAACATGAATGTATCTGTGTAAAATGGACGTAATAGAGCTGGAAAATGACATGCTCCGGTGAGTGATTTATTGCCGATTCCTTTTGCTGAGCTGACATGATTTCGCACTGTATGCAGAGGTGGAAAATGTCCCCGTCGTGTGGACGTTTTCCCCCACGAGAAGCATGTGTGTCAGTGGCAGCTGTGAGTGTTTACCGTGCGCTTACCCTGAAGCCTGAAGGAACGGACCCCTGGAAAGCGCAGCATGGCAGATATTTATCAGCTTTCCTCCGCATCTGGGGGCCCTGGATACGAACGTCCTTCCTTCTGTTCCTCTCGGCTCCAGTACTTCAGAGTATGCCGAAATATACTCCCGCCCCACCACCACCAACCATAAAAATTAGTTTCACAAATAGTGTTTTTAATCAGACTTTCTCATTTTAGTCTGCAGCAGTGGCAGTTGTACAAGTAAGTTATGTGAGAAGCGGATGATGCGGTGTTTGTATATAAAAGTCTGTTTTTGCTGTCAAGTACATGGTAACATGGGTCCAAACACTCACACAGCTTGCATGAGGACACATCCCCTCACCCCGAATAGTGACACGAGGGCTGTTCTGCTGAAGCCAAAAACACACCGTGCCTTTGCCACTGCTCCCAGCTCCGCCCTGTCCTTGGTTTGACTCCACCCTTCCTTGCCCTGCCCCACCCTTGGCCCCGCCTTGTTGCTCTGTCCTGTGTTTTGCTCCACCCAGGTGCCGGCGGTGGGGTGGGAGGTCCAACTGAGTGGGGCTCTCTGACTAACGTTGCAGGAACTGCAGCATCCTGGAAAGGCCCGAGTATCACAGGTCGCGGTCTGTGGACCAGCGGCCTGCACTAGAGCGCCCCGCCCCGCGCTCCCGGTCTACGGAGCGGCCCGACTCGAGCCTCATGAGGTCCATGCCGTCCTTACCGTCCGGAAGGTCCGCCCCTCCCTCACCTGCCTTAACGAGGTGACCCAGACGAATCGCGACGGCCCGACTAATTGAACCCCGCCTCTGCTCCGCCCACTCCTTCCTGTACAGTGTTCACCACCCGCCAAATCACGTTTTTTGTTTTCTCCTGCGATGACAAGCCTGGATTTTTTTTTCTTCTGGCTTAAATCAAGCTAATAACCATATCAGATATTTTTTTCCATACATTCCTTATATTCTGACTGAATATAAAGGTGTGGGACCGCCATAACAGGTCACTAGCAATAGACATCGAATGGCATTTCCTTCTATGTTGATTTCCACCATCTGCTGCTCATTGGAAACACCTCCATGGTGTTCCACATGTAGATGCTCATGACCACCCTCACCCTTCTCTTGCAGCTTGCTGAGTCAGCCGTGAGCATCCCCCACGCCGGGGGCAGCCCGTGCCACGGGCCTCGTGCTGCCTCCTCGGGCAAGATCATGGGCCATACGTGTGCTTGTTGGGTTCACCCATGCGTAACCACCACGCGGGGATACATGCTCATGCACGTCCTCAGGATTTGACAGGGGGAAGGGTAGGGCTGGCAGCAGCTAGTTAAAGCTCAACTAGTCCTTCACACGTGCCTTGCAAACCAAAGACAGATCTGTCGCCATAAATCTCTGCAAAGCTCAGTCACGTACCAAGTCACACTTATGGAAAATTGACACCATTTGTCCCCTTTACACAGCGCAGCCGTCTTACTGTATCACTTGAGGGTAATTGTATTGATCATGGGAGCTGCATCAAAACAAGTCTGTCTGCTTCTTGTAGATGATATTTGCAAACAGAAAACTTAAAAATCCTTGATGTAAAAATAATATAGCAGACATGAGTGTACATTTGAAATACAGGTGTGGTGGCTGGATCAGCTGTAATTGGACCATCAAACACAGGTACATTATTTAGAACATTTTTTAACAAAGGCCATAGTTCATATCTGCCCTCCAAGCGTCACGGTGCACCTGATGTCAGACAGAGGTGAGAGAGAGTTGTTGCACAGTCATGGATGTATGTGTCTTTCTATGTCGGTTGTGTGTGCTGTTTGCAGGTACGTTTCTAAACCTGTTTAAAGGGTTTTGCAGCTTTGCTGATCATTTTTGATCAGCTGGTACTTATGGACTGGGCAGACCGGAGAATCTAACATACACGCTCACACACACACACACACACACACACCCACCTCAAATCACTGCCTAGTCGCACCCTGAGCTGAAAACTGTTTTTAGGCAATAACTTGCGCAAGAAAAATGTTTTCAGGCTGAATTTTTTCTGCTTTCAGATTCAGTCGATTCCATAACAATGCAATTTCTAAATTGGCTAAATATACGGATTCGAATTTGAGAAAGTTACATTTTCTGTGATGTGATCTGTGCATATTGTCGCAGTGATTCCATGTATGTGGAACGTGTGCCTTATCTACCTGAGGTTTGAGAAGGAGAATGAAACCTTTATTTTCTGTAAACTCTTGATTTTAAACTTAAAAGCTAATGCCAGTCCCATCAGTATCACCACAAACTGCAATGTGTATGTACACAGATGTGTGTATGTAGATGTGGATGTGTATGTGCAGTACCTCATGTACACGTACACACATGCTCAGCTGATCCCGCAGGAGTTGCACCACATTTCTGTGTTTCTGGAGAAAATAAAAGGGGCAGATTGGCTGCCTGTGAGATGTTTTGTCAATGGGTGCATGGTTATATAGCAGTGTTCTGGACCCCATTTTAACCAGTGTGCCCAACTCACCCCTCTCCTTTCTGCCTGTTTTACGGTATGTCACACACACCCACCATTCCATATAGCTTCAGTTCTTCACACAACCAGCACAGGTACATTCATATAAACCTCTCCTGAAAAGTCAGTAAAGGTACAGCAGAAGTAAAGATGGGTGAATATACCCACATATTATGAACATCTGAGTTAAGGTTTTCCCAAACAAACATTTTTACAAAACCTATCCTTCCAATAAGTCAAGGGATATGCATATTATTCAGCATTTGTTTATTGTGACTTTGGTAAAATAGGAGTTTGGATTTACAAATGAAATTATGAGCAGACTTTTAGTTCCAGTTGTTTTTCACAAGGTGAGGAATCAGCATGTTTCCAATGCAAACAGCAACCGATGCCACAGTAACCCGTGTGGAGATCGGTTTGCACCCTTACATTCAATGTCATTTGATTCAGGATATCCTGACGTGAAAGTACAGCAGGTACGTCTCCGTTCACCCCGTGTTCGGATAGTTTTATGTTCTGCCTCTGGCAGTCCGCAGTCTGGTGGTCTTACATAAACGTCCACCAGCCGGAAGTTCAGGTTCAGGAAATTTGTTATTTTTCGGTTTCCATAGGAACATATTCATCACAGCCACGGCTTTTGCGGGACGGCGCCAGCAACGTGACATCAGGGATCCTTGAGCTGAGCATCAAAATCACAGTCAGAAAAAAGTTTTGAGAATTAACCTGTCCCTAGTTTTTTGTTGCTGGAACAATGGTTATGACCATGCAGCCACTAGGCATAATCTTCCAGGGACATTAACATAATCATAAAATAAGATTTCTGATGGCTATCAGAGTAACCCGGTGGTGGCACATGGGACAGATTGTGCAGAACATGTACAGTGTGTGTGTGAACCGGATTGTACATGTATGACAAGTACAATCCTTCCTTTGGGCACACACATATGAACCCTCCATTGCTCTGACCTCGTAAAACGACCATGTTTACCCTGGTATGTAGCTCTCATCTGTTGCCAAGGCTGATTCTGCTTTTTCCTCCATGATGTGTTTTGACATCAAGTCCGAAGCCATCCTTCAAGCCCCCGTGCAAAGCATAACATCGCTATGGAGTGTTTATGTCCCCGCTTGTTTGATGGAGTTTTGGGGCCCTTTGCTCCGATAGTAACCCCCCCCCCCCCCCCCCCCCCCCCCAAAATTT